>JAHZNB010001732.1:0-12594 GCA_027744295.1 Callyntrura guangdongensis
ATAAAAGTGAACATTTTTGTTTGAGCATGCCTTATATAATCTACATCATAAAAGAATGGTTTCTTATGCCCAGTATTTCATTGCACATTTTTGAATTTCCATATAATGAAACAAAATAAAGGCCGTCCTAAACAGTTTCCTAGTCTAAACAAGTACATATTTTACAACAAAAATCATACTTTTTTCTTTTCTTCCTTGTATTCAAGTCTATTATTGAATGCATGCTACTACTCTCAGAAGCATAGGCTGCGGAACAGGGGGGGATGGAGGGGTCAAATCCCCCCCTGAAATTTTATTTTAACATTACAGGATAGGAAGCCTAATACATTACAGGATAGGCATGATCCCCCCTAGAAATCCCCTGTTCCGCAGCCACTGGGTGTGATAACATGCCCTGTCAACAGGTTTGAGCCGGTAATCCGACAACTTTCAGCCGGTAATGTGAATTCTTTGAGCCGGTAATTCGACTGCTTTTAGCCGGTAATTCGACTGCTTTTAGCCGGTAATCCGACTGCTTTTAGCCGGTAATCCGACTGCTTTGAGCCATCTACTAGATACGTCACATATCTGTGACGGGCAATGTTCTAGTAAATAAATAAGAATTCACGGAGTATGGTAAGCGGACAAGACTTGCAAACTGAGAAGCTTTCGACTGCATACGATATTTTCAACCGGGAAATACATCCAAAAAAGGATAGTTAGTAGCAAATAAAAGAATATAACATGCAGTACAAACATGTTTGTCTGTAGTCACATACAAATGTAACTCACTATTTCCTATTTATAAAAACATTTATCCACGCCACCACCACGTCCACTCATCACAGTTTCATGAGATGACGTGACGCTTTCCTAGTTTCTTGTCTGCTGTCTCATGTCTCCCTTTCTCTTTAGGCTCGCTTCCTATGACTAAAGTGTAATGTCCTCGAATCCACATAAGATATGATATTGTATTATTATTGATTTAATATCGTTGTCTGTAAGTTTGTTTTTTGCCTGTTCATCCGGAGGTCGAGAGAAAGAAAGGACATTGGATGATGTTTTCCGTTACATGTACCGTATTCTCTCTTAATATCGCCTCCCTCCAACTATGGGCCCTCTTCTATTAAAATTTATAACCCCCCTCTGAAGGCGGCAAAAATCAAATTTAGCCTCCCTTCATATTATAGCCCCTATAAAATTTACACCACATAACATGTAAAAGGTAACAAGTGATGCAGACAGAAAGGAATGTAAAGATACATCTTGAACCAAACTCATATTTTAATTAACATTAATATATTTCTTAATAAAACACATACATCATTTTTAGTTACTTAGAATAAAATGGCTAAATGAAGCGACCTTTTCCTGTGAAATTCAAACGACAGGCTGTCCAAAAGGCAGAAAATAGCTATTTCCAATTTCAGCACGTCTTCCACTTATAGTCTCTCTCCATTTACACCCCCCCCCCTTTCGAGTCCAAATTTCTTTTTTAGCATCCGCCTATAATTAAAGAGAATGTTGTGCTCTCCTTTATGACACCCTACAACAATCATACATTTTCTAATGCTATTTATCATGACGAATAGGAATATCATTGATCTAGCTCAATGACAGATAAAATTGGAATGGACTTTTGGCTTTTATTACTGTATTCTCAACAAGCAATCATCAAGCTGTAGCAAGAGTATTTGAATTAATGCAAGTAGCCTGGATTTGGAATTATTCTCGTACGACACATATAGATACTCGAAATTACTGCAGTTAATCTACGCTGGACACGGAAGACGGACGGAAATTAGAAAAAAGTGGGTTACCCATGTTATGAAGAGCGTTTTTAGTATTTGTTACTATATGGGTTTATTCACCGGACTAAACAGGGGAATGAAAATGGTATTATCAATCGTCAGCAATAATGAAATGAGATCACAGTATTTCTGTTTAGTGCTTAATGTCAGCCAGCCCTTTTATTTCCCTTTTTCTTTTCAAAGAGCTGTGAACTACAAAATACTAAACACGGAAAAGTGCACACACACTGTTGTGGTGCCTGTTGTACGTACTCTCTCTCACTCACTCCACGATGAGGAGCAACAACAACACTAAAACAGGGGAATGAAAATGGTATTATCAATCGTCAGCAATAATGAAATGAGTCACCGTATTTCTGTTTAGTGCTTATAGTATCTTATTTCCTTTTCCTGAACCCAGGGGTGCATTTTATATTTATTTGAGACCCCTATCCGAGGTGATGGTACATGAGACACACTGGACCTATCTTCAAAATTCATTAACGAATCTTGTACTTTCCTCAGCTTAAAAGATACATATTTCATCGGAGTATTGAGATTAGCGTATTTGTCTGTCCCTCTGTCGTCACTCTACAGGCCAGATGCTTCAGCCGTTTTGGCAAAACGTTGGCATACAGGTACCTTAGGGTAGTGGCTTCTATGGGATACAATTTTAGCAAATTTGGTCAACCCCCCGGGGGTCATTTGGGGGTCAAAAATTAAACTTTAACCAAAATGACTCAAATTTTCACATATCGGTGCTTTAGGTTAATGGTCTCATTTCTGGGGTGCAATTTCAGCAAATTTTGTCGACCCCCGGGGATTCAAAATTAAAGTTTGGCCAAATTTGCTCAAATTTTGTATAGCGATGCAGGGTATATTGACAAGCCAATTCCAAGTTTTTAAATTGTATCAATAAAAATCTTGCATCGGCGTCTCTACTGCTGCAATTACAGCAGGTTCATTAACGCTCAAAAAGCTACAAGCAGTGACGAATTCAAAATATTTACTGAAGTATTAATTACAGGAAACTTGAAAGTAAAAAATTCACGGCTTAAGTTATTTCGTCTTTCATTGTTGATCCTAAGTAATAATATTTATTTTACAAATCTGTAGTTTCTTTACCAGATCACTATTATTTAAAAGTGGAAGTGCTGAGTGGTTGTAGCAGTAGAAAAAAGCAAAACGTAAATAAACAAAAAATAAGGTCGACCTAGTAAGGGCAATGTAATTCGGAGAAAAGCCCATAGCAACAGTGGAGGTGCAATATCAATAAGAAAAAAAAACATTGAGGAAGATGAGGAAAATTGACAATTAGCAAAAAAGTTAATTATCTCTAGAGCAGCTAAAGTTAGGAGTCTGAATTTTTGCGTGACACTCGATTAGGGTCTCAAGACATGTGCCAAATTTCACAATTGGGGGCTAATATAGTCCCTTAGGTCTAATGTATTTATGATATGTACCCGAAACGATTTTGTAGGATTAGCAAACCTTATGAAATAAATTACATGTGACTTTTACTAACTTATTACTAAATAAATGAATTTTAATAAGACATTGACATGACATTTTTACTTGTATGGCGTTGGTAAAGATTCGCAAAACACTTTTTACTTTTTACCCCTAGGTTTGTTAATTTTCCGGAATTTTTGATATCAGTAAACATTTTACATCATTACTAATCGAGCGTATTTTAGGTTATTACCCAGTTTTTTTAAAATCCCCAAAATGATTTTCAAATTTTCTCATTTACAAAAATGCCTGCCAAATTAGCAATAAGTTTAGTGGCAAAAATTTCTCCAAGCTAGGTGCCTCAAAAAAATGTTACTAGCAGGAATTCAAAAAAGTATGCTAAGAATATATATTGTTATCGAGGTATGGAAGCCAGTAAACTATAATAATCAAGTTTTGTCCTGCTCCATCGTATCATTATCCTTTCGTACATTATTTTGATAGACCAATGGAGATTTTCTAATAAAATATGTCAATAAAATTAACGTTGTCAGATTTACAATGGTTTAATATTTTACAAACTTTTTCTACATATATTCCAAACAAAATGTTAGCATTTGATAATGTAATGAATAAATGATCGAGTTGTGATATACTTAATCCGTCTAATCTTTTCCATAAATTCTCTTTATAGTTTATTTCTTAAAAGCGTACTAATATAATTGATGTAAACCAATATTCTATCACTGTAGAGAAAAATGTACGCATAGATGACCGTTTAAAAGGAAAGAAATAATGACACGAAAAATACACTGGCGGCTGTGCTCGCCCCTCTCGTCTTCCAACTCGTTTAAAATCCCATCGTGTGCTGCACATTAACTTCCATTTTTTGACAACTATTTTTGTACATTCATATAACTCTACAACTCGAGGAAAGCACAAAAGTGAAGCGATTGCCAGAAAGCTTACTAGCATTACAAAGCCCAAGTATAAAATCCAGTGTAATTTTCCATAACTTCGTATAGTACACCATAGGAGACTTTCTAAAATAACAAATGAGGCTAACAAACCACATGCCATAAACAGATTAACAAATTGTTTAAATGTGTAATGAGCTAAACGAAACTGAACATAATAAATCATAAAGTTTCTCCGATTAATAGTTAACAAAATTCGCAAAATATTAGCGTAAACTTCTAAACCTGCCACAAAAAAGGCAACAGCTAAACTGAGGGACCTTGCAACTTCCAGTGCTCCTAAGAACAAAATGCCAACCCGAATTAATAGACACGCCAGTATTGTTTTCGTGTCCCAGTAATACATCTCTGGTAGGATATCTTGAAGTAAGAAGTACATTGGATCAACATCTTCATACACTGCCATTATAGAAAACGATAAGGGGCAAAACGACGCAACAACTATTTCACTGACAACTATTAGTCCGCGTATGTCCAGTTTTCGATCGGCAATGCTGCTGGATGAAGGAAATTCTGCAAATAAAATATATATTTATCATTTCCGATATGCACAACTAATTTAAAACTTAATTGTATTAAATCTGTAAAAAAAAAAATACTTACGTTTTGACATTTTTAGTTCCAAGTCCAGTAGTTGATTACTGCCTGTGACTGAGTCTTTTGAATAATAAAATGTAATAACGTTCAGAACAAAGGTGGCCCAGTAGAAGAAAGTGGCTAAAATTAAGATAATAATGTTTAAAAAGCTGAAAATTTTTGCGCTTGTGAACAACGCCTTTAGCAACAGGTACACACAGGTTCCAAACCCTTGAATTAATATGAACCCCATCATTGACATCCAAGGGAGTAGTTTTCGTGTTGATGAAACATTCTGCAGAAGACGGCGAGTTTGCTTGTTTGCAGTAATTGGCAGTGGAAACATGTACGAAAATAAGTAGCCGTGCAGATCATAACCCGTCATAATTAATTTGTTGGATGTCATGTCGTGTGTACTAATTATAACAACCTTTTTATTAAATGTGTTTGTTTGTATTCACAGAGAATTTAATTTTTTTTAAACGAGAAGACCAACTTCACTTTGTGTGTTCGGTGAAACTGTCTTGTCGCACATCTGCATACAAAAAGCATACAACTGAGAACAAATTAAAAATAAAAGAAAGGTTGAAAGTTTTACCTAAAAATCACTATTATTAGCATTGTATTGATTCGTTTTCCAATAATTCTATCCATAAGAATTTTATGATTGTGATACTGCAAGGACATTGGTTAATGCAATAAGGTATCCCACGTTTAAAATGCAAAGGTATCTAGGTATTAGTTTTAATAGTTTTATACCTACTGCAGTATCAGTATACTGGTACTATGATACCAAAATACCAACTGTCATTTTTAGTGTTGTTGTGTACATACCGAAGATGCTCGGTAATCGTTGTTGACAAATGTTTTTATTTTGCAAACAAACATTTGTAAACTACATACTATTCCGTTGCTACGTTTGTAACAGAGGACCCGCCGATTTCAAATAACAATAACAGAAGAAATGGTAGCCTTCCCCCTGCAACATTGAAACCAAACCACAGCTTCAATTTTTCATGAAACTCAAAAGACTCTGGCGATGGCCTGTTAAATATATAAAATAATTAATTACTTAAAATTGTTTAAATTTGAAACTAAAATGCTATTTTTTAAGTTATTCTGACAAAATGACAAAATGTTTTCTATTTTCATTTATGCCGCATGTAAATACATACGGTAAATGAAAATGCAGGATGCGAGTGAGTTTGACCGTTCCCGGTGTCAAAAGTAAAAAACAAGCGAGGCGGGAAGCATTTCGCTGCTGTTACGAAGCTGTTTTAGTTTGCCCCATGTCTAATACATGTAAGCATCCGGTTTTAAATTTATATGCATTTAAAAAAATCAGTTCACGTCATTCTGGCGCTTGACCTTACCACTTCATCAAACGACGTTACCATTTTTTCGCCGGCGCCAGAGTCTTTGTGTTCCATGGAAAATTGAAGCTGGTGGGCTTGGTTCCCATGTTGCAAGGCTACCATTTAAACTGTTATTGTTATTTGAAATGTTACAAACGTAGCAACGGAATGTATGTAGTTTACAAATGTTTGTTTGCAACAACGAATGCCGGGCATCTTCGTGTACACAACAGCCCTGAAAATGATAGTTGGTATCATAGTACCAGTACACAAACCTATTGTCTTTCTGTACTTTGTTCAACGAGCTTGGATACATAAGCAAACGAATGTTCGAAGCTATTTAACAAAATTACACTCTTCATGCATATAAATCGTACACTGTATATTCAATATAATAAATATTATATTACACGATCATATTTTTTAAAAATATTTTGCCTGGTTTCGCAAATGTACATTTTATCCGTCCCACAAATACTAATGGAAGTCATATCCACACAAAGTATTAGTTGAAAATTTTAAGCGTATCATAACCACATATTGCAATACTACTACTGCTATTAACAAAATACCTGTACCTACTAGATAGTCAATAATATCAAAATAGATGTGCTGCTTTCCGTCACGCCTTTCCTCACTGTGCTGTCTTTCATACATCACTTTCTTCTGCCTTTAACGAGTTTTTTGTTACAATTTTATTTATGTTTGCTCAAAATTTAATTTAATTTTCTTAATAGAATTGATATTGCATCTTAATTAAATCACATTTTAATGGAGAAAGCATAGAAATTTTACCGATACTCGGTCGTAACTACAAGCAATCTTATTTTAAACATTTTAAAACAAAAACTAAAGAACAAAGGTTACCAACAACTGTTAACTACGTTACCTAATAGTTACATATAAGCTCCTGGACTTCCTGAAGCGCCATATGGCACACTTCGTGAAAGACAAGACTCCGTGAGCTTTCTAAAATATGATTTCGTAAATAAAAATCGCAAGGTAAAATTTTCGTCGAGCCTTTTACGTATTTTCCAGTGCATTATTGAATGCATGGCTTGCTGGTTAGTGTAATAGTATAATAAGGTAAAATTCAGGTAGGAAAAGGTTTAGAAGTGACTACTTCGACTAACGTAGCCGTATAAAAAGCGTATTCTGGAATCAACACAAATGAAGAAATATATATATAGAAATTATTGAATTCATTTTTCTATAGCTTGGGCCAATAATAAAAATGAAATTGTATTGATTAAATACCCGCGTCCATATCATATTATTCTACTGGGCAAAATAAATAATAAAGTTCGTTAAAACACATGCTAAACAATGAATGTCTTTAAATTTTCATTCTCGAATATTTTGCATCCTCGTGTATGTTTAATAGTAGCATGAATGATCCCTATTTCTGGACACAACCTCCACCACCACTTTTGAGCCATTAGGAGAACAATGGAATTAGTTAATCACCCATTAAGGGTCCCCACCCCTCCCTGAAGCTGCTGCTGCAGCTGGCGCTTGGTTTTGCATGTATTGTTATGAATGGGAGAGGATTAGGGGGTCTATTGTTATGACTTTGGATACTATTTTACTATTTTAATCTGTTATTTTAGTTTACCTTCTTAATGATGCAACGCTCACCTCCCGCTGTCATTAGCAACCCTTGTAATAGGCTTTCCCGTACGTTTTCATAACGTAACTCTTTCAACAACGTAGCCAGCAGCACCATTTCAATTTCACCCTATTGTTATAGCAGCTGCCCTTTTAACCGATAAATCTGTGATCCCTTCGACCATTTGTCATTATCGCGTCTCTCTTCCTATCCCTCCCCAATTCCCGCTTACGTAATAATAACGACGCATTTTCCACAGCGTTATTTTTACGCGTCCCCAGCAGCAGCATCAACCGATAGCATAATACCAGTGACACGCATGTATCATGATCATGGAGTTGATCCAGCCCATGAGATCCCTGTAGTCAGACAAGAACCTCTGCAGATCGTAGCTGTAGAGGAGTTTCTCTTTCCTCTCGTTGGCTTTCCTCTGGAGCTGACTCCACTCCTGGTTAATCTCTTTCTGCTTCGAGTAGATCGTCTCAGCGCTCTCCGGAACAAAACGAAACAAAAATGAAAATCCGGAACACCACACGCGATCCAAGCGAGACACGAGTGTAGTGACTACTCACCTTATTATTAGAGTTAAGCAACGTGAGAACGTCTCCTTTTTTCATGGACACTTCCCTGGGGCTTTTCTCGCTGTAGTCGTAAAGAGCCATGACGACCTCTTTCCCGCCACCAGGGACGCATTCCCCAACAGGTCCGCTCTTGCAGGCATCAGCCTGTTCCCTCAACCCTTCGATGGTGCTCTTGAAGGCCTCCAGATCGCTCATCAGAGCCTCGTTTTTCTTAAGCAGCGCCTCTGAGCTGTCCTCATCCTTGCCAAGATCCTGTGACAAGACCAGTGGCTCCTTCTCCTTCATCCAAGACTCTGCCTCATTCGCATCAGCGAAATATTGGTGAGCCTACATAAATTACCCAAAAAAATAAAATAATCAAATTTACTCCCATAATAAACCAAATTTTATTTAATTTTTTTTTAAAAAAAAACGACAAAAAAATAATAAGATTCCGACCCACCAGTAGCGCATCTTCAAGATCCCGTTTGCGTTTCTCCGCCTTATCTCGGAGAGCTCCCCAGTGGTCCCTTAATTTCCCAACGCGAACGCCGACTTCATCAGCCATGTAGCCGCCCCCATCGCAAACACTAGCCCCAGCCTCACAAACGGAGTTAACCCGTCCCTCATGATTACAAATCTCACTAACAACAGCTTGATGTTTCTTGATAAGGTTCTGAACGCCGATAAGATCCCTGCCTCGATTATTACTCCCAGCAATGGGTTCTTTCTCCCTGACCCAGGCCTCCTCATCCTCGATATCCCTGAATAGCTGGTTAACCCTCAAGCTGTCAGATAGTTTCTTCCTCCTCATCTCGATGGGGTTCATAAGCGCATTGTACCTGCCATCAACGCTGTTAGCTTTCCTAGCGATCGTATCCTTATCAAAATGCCCCGTCTCGATAAACTCCTGTGCAGTGTTCCTGATCGCATCGATCCTGTCCTGATGCCCAGACACGTCACTCTCGAGCAACTGATGCTTCTTCTGCAGATTCTGTACGCTCGTTAGATCCTTCCCGTAATCCTCGCTCGTCAGCTGCGCCTCCACCTCACTGAGCCACAGCTCGATATCCTCGATGGTCCTGTTGAACTGCTGCTGCGCCGACGCTTCCGACAACCGAGACTCTTTCTTCTCTCCCGCCTCCTCAAGAGCCTTCCACAAGTGCACAATCTCCTCCACTCGAGTCTCGATCCTGTCCGACCCGTAATGAGACGAGTCGATTAGGTTGCGCCCGGATTCGAGCACCTCGTCAATTCGGGTCTTGTTGGCTTGCAGCTCCTTCATGAAATTCGCGTGTTTCTGTACTTTCCCGTTCAGGTTGGTCGGGTCCTACCACAAAAAAAAAATTTAACCATTAAAAAATAAGTTTCTAAGAGTAAGATTACATGTAAGTAAATAATAAAGTGATAAACTAACAAGATAACTGTCATCATTAGCAAACTTGAGTTTCCCCCTGATCCACCCGTTGGTTTCATCGCAGTCGCGTTCAAACTGCATCAACTTGAAAGCAGCGTCAAGAGTGGCCCTTCGCATGGCGCTTTTCTCGAGGAGCGCGTTCCTCCTCTGTAGGAGCAGAGCCCTTCGCTGAGACACATCCTCAGCAGCGTAGTGCTGACCTTCGATAAGTTTAGAAGCAAACTCGTCAAGGGCTTTGATCTTCTCCTCCTGTGCGGCAAGACTCTTCTCGAAATCCTCGTGCTTCTTGATCAGAGCCTCGACAGAGTCGAGACTGTCGCCCAAATCCGTGTTCTCCAGAAATGCCTAAACAACCATACAAACAAATGATAAATTTAAGCACTTTTTTGAAAGCACTGAACTCAGTTGCTTACTGGTACTATGATACCGTCATTTTCAGTGAAAATGTGAACCTACCTCCTGTTTGGCCATCCAAGTGTCGGCCTGTTCAGTGTCGCGATAGAATAGTTGTAGATCCATGCACTGTTCGTAGAGCACTCTCCTATCCTCCCACAAGCTCAGCAGTCCAATTTTCTCCTCGCTCAAGCTGTTAAGTTTCTCCGCGACCTCACTAGCGGCAAAGTGTCCTCTCTCGACAAGCGAGCTGCCGCTGTCGCTGATCAATTTAAAGCTATCCTCCCTCGCGTCAATCTCTCCTTTATGCTCCTGGTGTCTCTCCAGCAATGCCTCAGCTCCAGCCACATCTTTCGCCAAATCGTCAGCCCCGATTATCTGCTTCATGTCGTTTATCCAGTTCACCAAATCACGGTACTCGGATAGAAACCTGTGCAGCGAGTAACTGTCGTCCAACTTGCATTTACGTGACTGCAACGTAAAAAAACACAGCAAACAACCGCGAATTAATTAATACGCTTAAGCAAATCTCAATTTTTACTCGACAACCACCCACACACACACACACCTTAGCTTTCTCCACAAGCCCCTCCCAGTTCTCGACAATTTCCTCGTGTTTGCTCCTAATTTGCTCTGCATGATCCCCGTGAATCCCACACAACCTGTCCGCCTCTGCCCCGAGAGTATTGACTTTATCGTGCAAAGCGGCCAAATCCCTCTCAACGCCTTCATGTTTCCTGATCAGCGCCTGAATAGAAGCCAGATCCCTCCCGTACTCGTCACTGCTCAGAATAACGTCCTTCTCGTTGATCCAAGCGATAGCTTCATCAGCGTCCCTATTGAATCTCTGGATCTCGTGCGCCCCAAACAACTTCTCTTGTCTCATCACCGCCAACTGCTTCAATCGCTGCCAGCTGTCGTTCAACTCCTGCACAACAAACAATAACAAATTACAAAATTAAATACAGGATTTATTGTTTAAAAAAAAAAATAACTGCACCGCACTGACCTCTCTTTTCCGCTGAATGGTCTCATGTTCCGGATGTCCATCGCTGATGAGTTTATCAGCGTGTGTGTTAACCTCCATAACGCGGTACTCCTCACTAGCCATTTCCTTTTGGAACTCGTCAAATTTCCTCTGTAGCACTTCAACGTGTTCCAAGTCTGTTCCAAACTCATCGGCAGTGACGAACGTCTCTTTATCCTGAATCCATAGCAACACCTCGTCGCAGCTCCTCAAGAACTGGACAAGCACAAGAGCCTGCTGGAGCTTCAATCCCTTCTCGGCCAACCGAGACAGTAGAAGCTCCCACAACCGGTGCAGCTCCTCTAACCGCTTCTTGATCGTGTCTGACGCGTAGTGACCTTGCTGAATCATCTCTTGACCAGTATTGTCCAACGACACTATCGCGTTAGAGTGCGCACTCACCTCCGCTTCAAACGCCTACAAAAAAAATTACACATAAAAACAAGTTTATAATAATAATCCTGTGAACCACACAAAAAAAAAAAAGCCGGAAAAAAAGGAAAACCCGGCTACCTGATGTTTCTGAATCTTAGCCTGTAGGTTGGTAGCATCTTTAAACGTCTCATCACTCGCAGCCTGTAATTTCTCGTAAATCCAGCTCTCGAGCTCGTCAGCATCTCTCTTGAAGTACTGGAACCTCCTGGAGTCCTCCAGCTTTTCCCTCTTGACTTTAGTCTCACCCTTAAACGCAGCATACCTGCCGAGGACTTGNAGTCCTCCAGCTTTTCCCTCTTGACTTAAGTCTCACCCTTAAACGCAGCATACCTGCCGAGGACTTGTTCCCTCCTGTCCTGAATATCCTCCGCCGTCTCGAGTATCTTAACTTCGGCTTTCCCCTGCTGCGCCGAAGTAGTACTGTGTGTCGGCGACACTGTAGAAGCTGCAGCGGCAGCGGCCATGCCAGACGCCGAGTTGGTTGGAGACGCTGGTTCCTGTTCCTCTAGAATGACAGAGTCGTCATACTGCTGATGGTGTTGTTGGGGTAAAATCTCCTGGGAGCCTTGCTCCTGCTGGGATCGGGAAAGGGGGATATCATCCTCGTACTCTTCGTGCTCCATGTTTGCAACTGTGTAAACGTATATTTAAAATTTTAAAAAAATTGTAATTAAACAGCATAGCAGCACAGCTGATAATAATTAGACCGAAATTACCTGAAAACTATATTAAAATCGAGTTTCCTCCCCCGAAACCCGAATTAAACAACTGTAAACACAGTCAGACACACGACACACTCGTAATTAAATAGTAATTAAGTCTTTAATTTCGTCCAGAAAATAATAAACAATTTGGCTAATTAAAAGCAGCCAAAGAATAGAGACGTGTAAATTTCCTGACCGCTTTTCCCGAATCAGTTTTTTCTTGTTAATATTATTTATTTTGACAATAACAATCGAAGTACGGGAAATGGTCGTAATACACCAACACCTCCGAAAAAATAATACTAAAAAAGCTATAGTGT
>JAHZNB010001734.1:0-13043 GCA_027744295.1 Callyntrura guangdongensis
TATTGACGTTGTTCTTCTGTTTGTTGAGTGTCGAGTGTGAAGCACTACTTCTAATATGCACGAATGCAATTTTATTCATAAAATGAGCTTCCTCTTTCTTTCTTTTTTTTCTCTCGCTCACAAACAGATATACTTTTACGTAAAGAATACCCCAGCGCTGTCGTTTTGGGCTCGCTCTTTTACCCATTTTAGTTTCCATTACACGATCAAGATCACGAACTACACAGGAACAGCAGCAGCGATATTTATGTAGTGACAGTAATGCTCCAATGAACAAAACCTGGAGCCACCTTTTTCAATAACTTTCTCGATTACATCAAACAATGTAGTTGAAGCAGAGGAGCTGTTCCAAAAGATGTGTGTGTAGGTAAAATATGCGTTTATAAGAGCATCCAACCAAGTTCAAACTTTATTCTTCAACAAGCATGCATGGTAAGAAAACGAATGATAATAGTAACAGTAGAAGAATGAGGGAAAAGGTAAAATAACCGTGCAGCTCCTACCTCACGTTGGTTAATATGTTACTGCTTTTTAGACACACGTTGATACACACAAAATGATGCAACCCGAACAACAAAAATAAATAGCCCGGCTTATTTCGTGACAAAGAATCTAAAAGGAGAAATCAATGTGGAAGCATTTTTTGTGTATTGTGTGTGTGCCCTATAAAAACTAACAAGTTAATAGGGAAAAATGTTGAGCAGCCTGGGCTTGAGCAGTTGGTTTATGTGTGCATTTATAACAAAGAAACAAAAAATCTAAGAATGCACTGTAAATGCACATATGGGACTGCATTGCATGCGTGCACAAAAACGCATCTTTGAACCTTTCAATAATCACACACGGCTAGAGAAGTTGGTTCTCCGCAGAGAGGAAAAGAAAGAATTCAACCGGTGATCCGAGAGGAAAGAGAACAATGATTGTTGATCACATTCCCTTCACCTCTCAGTTTTTCATGTTTTAGGTGCTTGTTACCCAATAACAACAAAAATGTTAGAAATGTTTATAATGGGCAAATGCATTGCAGACAGTTGTGCGTATGTATATAAATATAAAGAATACATAAGTTCAGGTAAATATAGATAATAAGCATTTAAGCATTAAAGCATTTATATATTTTTTTTGAAAAATCTATTTTTCTTTGAACTACTATACGCGTAAAATAATCTATACTTGGACCTTTTCAGTGAAAAAAATCTTGAATGCGCTTGCAGTCCCGGCGTGCGTGTGTGCTGTGCTACATTTGAAAACATGTAGTGAGTGGTAATAACAATATTACTACAAGTGATACCTACCTTCTTGCATAATATGTACGTGTGCACTTTTTGAGTTGAACAGGATGCTTGTGTGAAAAACCAAAAAAATTGAATGGGTGGGTTGATGAGATGAGCGACCATTTACTTTTGAGGGTACCTCCATAATATTTTCATTACATAACAAAACAACGCATAACACATGTGATGAATATTATGGGGATGTTTCATGCTTCTTAGAAAAATTCCCAAAAAAGTATATTAAAAACTTTACCGACGTGTGTGATTACTGTTTAAATGCAAACGGAGATTTGAGCATAAAGCTGTACAGACTCCACTGCTGTGACCAATCAATCTCATGGTGGATAGTAAAAAATCGCCTGTAATCCTCATAAAACATATAGTCATGCTGGTTACATCAACCGTGAGCCCGCCAATATGGTGAATCCTGCTTGTAGGCACCTTTCTCCTTCACTGCTTTAACAAGTGAATGCGTGCTCTTGAAAGGGGGCTGTGATTTGTGATTTTAAGGGTTACAACAAACTCCCTTACATGTTCACTAACAACACAAAAAGTTAGATAGAATACAGTTATTATGGACCGTTGGTTATATTAGATTATGGGGAATTGTGGTGGATTATTAATTTTTTTGTACGTCTCAAAGTGGTCTTGAAGCGGACTAAAAGAGCTCTTGTGATGGTGACGACGTCGTCACATTCACATAATAATAACAATAATTTAATTCACCCAACTAATAAAAATTACTGTTATTCTGTATGGAACAGCGACCATATTGCCCTTTTTGTATTGTGTGCGAAGCGAATACGTATTCATGTTTTTATATGTGCAACGATAACCCATTCTTCATCAAAGGGGTCAACTAACCACCATCAACACATTCATCCAAGCGAAAGTAATAATAATAATAATATCCACTAATAATGCGTCTTTTTTTCTGTCACCAACAATAACTGCAATAACAATAACAGTGAGTCAATAATCCTACAGTCATCGTCATCATCTTCACTACTACCGTACCGTCTGGTAAAATGGTAATAATGGTTGTACCAAAAATAGTACTACTTGATCCTGCTACTGCGTTATGTAAACTTTGATTAGGATAAAAGAAAAATATTGATTGTTATTATAAAAGGATAAGGACTTTTTATTGTTGTTATTGTATATGCACTGCAGTGCGAAGAATGAATAAAAGAAACTCAACATCGACATCCCCCCGTACAATATAACGTATGGAGTACATATTTTTGTGTTGTCTCGAGTCGAGGTGCATTTTCTCACCCTTTTCGTTTTGATTCAGCGAGAAAGAGAGAGAATAAAAAATGAAGACTCCTCTCATTCATGACGACGGTACTTGGTTTGCTACCACTGCTGGAGAGAGTGAGTATGAGGACATTTGATAAGAAATGAGTATAACCGCCTGTAAAGGTAAAGTTTAAGGTCGGTCCCTCGGAAAGAAAATTTTCCCTGTCTCTCGAAGAGGGTGACATTTTGTCAAGAGTAGTAGCACCCCTTCATTCTCAAGCAGTTCTCCAGCAAGTATCTGTACTCGGCTGGGGGAGCAGGAAAGAAAAAGGGGCGATTGTATCGCATACAGGTTGAAAGTTTGTGAAAATATGAGGTTGAGTTACTAATATAATGTTTGATTCATTTTTATTAATTCTTCACCAAAAATACGAAAATGAACGATATGAATGAGAGAAAAAATATATCAGAAAACGTGCTATCAAATCTTTCCTGATAAACTGTACTTCGTTTTTTATCAACATTGTCGCAGCAGTGGATTTTGTGGTTATGCGTGTGTGAATATTACCCTTCAAACCTGAGTTCTGTCATAAGATTCATGAAGTAATCCATTATGACTATGTACATAATATGTTTATGTTATTCACGTAATCAAAAAAGGAAGTTGCAACTCGTCATCACCCTCTCCAGAGTAATATCTCACAAACAACCCGTACAAGGATTGTAGTAATCCCACATAAGACTAGCATTTTTTCTCATTTGATACGAATGAAAAAATGAATACACATTCGTAATATCTTATGCGCCTAAAATGCATTTACATAACATAAAATTTAATTTTTTTTCCAGAAGAATGGCCCATTTACCGTTTTTTCTCGTCTTCGTTGCTTTACGAATGAAATGGTAAACTAAACATTAACCTTTTTTTAAACACGTTTGTGAGTACTGATGTGTTTCATACACACGGATGGAGTGAGAGTATGTGTGGTGGAGGAAGAAAAGAGCTGTATGGAAAGCGAGAAACATTTATTTTCATAATGTGAGCTGCTGTTGTTATTGCTAATATTAGAGTTGTGTGTGTACAGTGGTTGCTGCAATCGCTGTCGCTGCTAGAGAAAAAGGGTTGAAATCTCGAGAAAAAATAAGAATGGGAAAAGGGAAGAGAGAAGTAGATGCGTTGGAACGTTTTGTTGAAACGAATGCACAGGAATAAATGAGGATACGGATGTGTGAACGAATACAAGAAAAAGGGAAGAAAAAAGAGCAGGCAAAGAGACGAGAGCTATTCGTCATCATCTCTCTTTCAAAATGAATCCGAATCTGCATAAAACTCACGTTTGGTGTTGATACCATTTACTTAAGCTATATATAAGCTCCTGGTGCATCATAGTCATCATTACTTACGTTACTGCTTGATGTTGGTATATAGTAATATAGACCCACCACTCAACTCATCATATAGAGCTCTGCAGAGAATAATGAAAATGGAAATACGTTCGCACATATATAAACAAGGAACTGGATGAAGTAGAGAGAATGGAGAATAAAAATAATCTTTGCTTCTCGAGCATCTTCATAACTTTGTTCATGTGGAGTAGTGACGGAAATCCCATCCAGAGTTCCAGAACAATTTCCCAAGTTATATTATGCATATGTAAATATAAATACAGGAAGAAAAAAACAACGTCATCATCGTTATTCCCATCAACTTTGTCGTATTTCAAAAAAATGCTGCTGCTGGAGAGCTTCATATGCCAGTAAATAATAATAAGCAGCAGCGGGATTTCTTCGGTGGCGTAACGCAACGCCTGTATGGCTCATGTGAACTAGAAGAAGGACTGCATGAACGATGAATGAGTACTTTGAAGAAAGACAGTTTTGAAAAAATGGTTAAATTATTCTTTCAGCTGTTTGGAAGGATTGAGCTAAATGAGTTTATTTGAATAATTTTCATCCTAGATAAAAAAAAACAGTATTTTTATATTCTGACTGGAGCCTTCCTTCGTTTTTGTCGTTTGGCTGCGTAGTGTTAGAGGCATGAAAATGTGTACGCACAATAAAAATGTATATTTTGTAACAATGTATGTCTTTTATTTCCTTGTAAACATGGTGCCACCACCATCCCGTACTTCACACATGAACTTCCTCTCTCTCTGCTTCTCTTGTACTCCTTTTCATACCTCATCATTTTTTAAAAAGAAGCTTTCTGGGTGTTCCGCTGCTACCCAGAAAGAATGGCTTGGCCAAGCAAAAAAAACTCTGGAACTGGTGTTGTGTTGCATTATTATACAATTATTGTATAGAGATAATAAAAAGCAACAAAGCCAGCACAAAGTTGAAAAAGTTAAACCCGTTAACTAACTTTTTCACAACCATTATGACTTTGTTTCAACAATCATTACCCTGATTACAATGTACATTTTTTGTGCAACCAACATCCCACTTTTTGACTGTAGCGTTGATCCCATTTTTTTAAACATTTTTACAACGAATCCCTGTTCAACCACTCTTTCCTTTTTATGGCAAGTCCCGTCATATCATCATCTATGTCAGGGATTTATGATGTTGCTCTAAGAAAGCGAAAAAATCATTGTCATAACTTGTAACCAGTAATCCACGGCCAAGTCGGATTGTCGAGCATTTTAAAAACTCCACTAATGACTACGTTATTTGTAAGCTTTGTGTGTGCATTAGAGCTGTAATTACATGTATGGGTGCAAATATAAGGTTACGAGGGCAAGTACTACCAGGCCATATAGCACGATGCCTTCATTTACAATTTACGGTGTTGTAGTGTATACGTTTTATTGACGGGAATTATCGAGTCGAGTGGAATGAAATGCTTTCACACGATACGACCAAAAACCAAAATTAATACAAACGCGCTTACTCATTCGTATGATGGGCGAAAATGAAAACGGGATTTCCCAGTCAACTTTATTATTTTTTAATATAGTTAACCAGCAGTGCAACATTGTGTGGTTAAATGACGGGTTTTACACAGTACGACTGCGTGTCCGTCCACACACAAAAAACTATTTTGTATGCCTGCCCGTCCTGTGTGAAGAAAATGAATAAGCATAAACGTGGAGGTAGTAGTGATGGTGTGAAACTGCCAGTAATATTGTTTATGTAGGTTTCATTCGCTTGAGTAAGTAGTGGCAGTGCCAAATCTCCTTTTTGGTTTGATAATCCTCTCTACCCTGTGTATTGTTGTATCCAACCCCACACGGGAGGATTAATTCATGAGAAGTATTCATCTTCCCAATTTAGTATTTTCTCATTACAAAAGTGTGCATTTTTTACTTTATTTTTTATATAATGCAACTTGCACTTTCGTTTGGTTGTCTGCTCTTATCTTATATACATTACACATGTAAATACTTTTGAGCTTTTATTCTCGCGACACTGACAATGAGAAAATGAAGAGGCACTGCACACTACATTTATTTTTTTATATAATGCAACTTGCACTTTCGTTTGGTTGTCTGCTCTTATCTTATATACATTACACATGTAAATACTTTTGAGCTTTTATTCTCGCGACACTGACAATGAGAAAGTGAAGAGGCACTGCACACTACTGCCGTGCAGCAATTCACTCTCTCTGGTCCTGTCATTGCAGGTGAGAAAATGAAAAGGAAAGACACAGGGACAACCGGTATGTCGCCCGGTAAATCATTTTCTTCTTTTTTTGTCTTTGGAAAAACAGACGTGTCATGCATAACAAAAGGGACGAGGACGACACTATATAAGCGTCTCCCTCACAGAAAAGCTGTACGAATTTGATGACTCGCTCATTCTGGGACTTAATTAAATAAAAGTGGCGTATCATCCTGAAATTAATTTTATGTCATTCTATTCATTTGACCTTTTTCGTCGACGTCTCCCATTACAAGTTCATTTTTCCCCCGAAGCTCACTCGTTAATTGTCAGAAAAGAAAATATACGTTGATACTACAACAAGACAAGCGTCTTGTTGCCACTTTGCCCTATGCACACACAGACAAGAGCATTCAGCCTGCGGTGCTGCAAGCTGGGGATGATGGGTGATGCTCACGTAAGATGATGTTTGCTAGACTGGCAACATGGTTTTGTGATAGCTTTTCTAAAAATGAAACGTTACACAACACCTTAAAAAGGAAAATGTGTAAGTATCACGCTGAGTCTACTTGTTTTCTACTTTTCACCTAATCAACTTAACTCAACTGCCTTGGAAGAGATTCATCCCTATAAACATGTACTACTGCAATATGAAACCGATATCTGACCGTGATGATCTTTCCAGTGCTGAGCTGCTGTGTGCTGAAAGAGAAAGGTGCTCTTTATTAAAACTTACTCTCTCTCTCTCTCTCGTCTGCGATTTGTTTTGCTCACACATCATACCTAGAGACCGTCATCTTTGATCATCGTGATGAGCACCTGGAGTTCGTTTTTCTCACTTTTCAATAGGTATTATGTACTTACACCAGTTCTCCTGTTTATCTATTTCTCTACCATGCCCTCTCGGATTACATTCATCTAAATTGTGAACTCTCTTTGGTGCTTTGTAAAAATAACTGCAAAAGAATGAAGATTGAAAAGTTTTCAACCGAGATTTGTTGTTCGACAACAAATTTTACGAGACAGCTGTGTTTTTCTTTCTCCTCAAAAGGGAATGCAACAGTGTGTGTGCATCCCTGTTTATTGTCTATTATGTGTGTGGATATACCTATGCCATTATATGAGGTTGCATATGAGCTAGAATCTTTTCTTTACCATCATCAGGTTTTGCGTGTATCCGAGAAAACATGTTGCCACCAAAAAGTATTCACAATTGCTTATTTGCGTGATTATCATCAACATCAGCCCCACCATCTTCATCTCAACGTCGCGTAATAAGCCTAATCGTATCACTGCATCATCGTCTAAAAGGCATACGACTACAGAGACGCACACAAACACACTTGCACTTCAGAGAGATGTGAACGCATTCACACACAACTCTCTCGCTTCTACTAAGAGGACAAGCCCACAAACGAATGATTTTATTATTAAGCTGAATGCGAACTAAATTAGAAACAGCCAATTTACTGATTTAATTTTCTTATTCATTAAAAAATATACCTTCTAACTATACCAGCATACACTAGTTTCTTCTACTTCATCGTCGTCGTCGTCATCCTCCTCCTCTTGCTCGGTGTCTGTGTGTCTGTCATGACAGAGAGGAGAGGGATAAATATATGGTTTGAAATGTGAATAATATATATAAGCAATAATACATTTTAGTGGACAGCTTTTGATCGTTAAAAGGGTGCTTCACTCTACAGAATGGGTTTGGTCTTGGCCATCATCATCAGCATTTTAGTATTGTTATTATCGCATATTGATACATTTTCCTTGTGTACCTCCACTTGCTTGTTAAAAATGCAATGTTGATCTGATCTTATGATGAACTGGTTTCTGGTCTAGTTTTTTTCTACAGAAATACTTCGTAACTGTGTGGTAGTTGCAGAAAAAATAAGCTTTCATTGCCTGTTTTTTTTTCATTGACTAACTTAAAATGATTTGGAATAATCATGTGGATGACCATGCAAATGGAAACGAAAAAAGAAATGAATAGGCATTACATGATGAGCGAGCGTGCAGTCCTCGTCATTTTCCATCTTCTTCGTTTATCTAAAAGCAATATCTCATTTGCACAATAATGCCAAACAACTTTTTTGCAGCCAACTCGCCAAAAAATATCTAAAGACTCATAAAATGGTGACTAAAGTACTTGTATTTTTCTCTAAAATGCGCAAACAATGAGCCGTTAAAATACTTGTAACCGTTTTTACACGCGTGTAGGTATTTGAGAGAGTGTGTGTGGATATTATTTTATGATAACGTAAAGTTTACAAATGAGAAACCACTGGATCCGCAGTCACACACACAGTAGGATCACATGTTTCTATAAAAATGGACGTATTATGCACCATTGTCTGAATAAAATAACGATGATGTTAAATGTCGAAAAAAACATATTTTGCTACTGCTCCATTCTTCACTGATGGTGATGAAGATGATGGTACTATTACTATGAGAGGACATGTTTTGCAAGTGTAAATGGCAAAAGCAGCGCGATGATGATGATGAATGGCATTATTACAATCTTTTTTATGCATGCGCTGGTCGCAGGCAATCGTGCCATTTTTAATGGAAAAACAGATCTCCCCACGTTAATTCCTGTGCTGCCTACACAAAACCCAGTTAAAAACCAGCAGCAGCGCATATCTAAAAGTCAGTTTTTGGTAACTCGCATGATGATGCTGTATGGGCATGACAGGGGAAACAACGTAACAACAAGAGGAATTTATTTGCCTCAAAATTAGTGGTCCATTGTAGAAAATAAGAAGTGATGAGCCAAAGATGAGTCTGTTTGCAGTTTTTCTCGTTTCTCCTAAATAATAAAAATACATAATAGCGTTATTATTATTATATGTGCTATTATTTATTTTCCATAAAACTAGTGTAAAAAATAATTTACAACTTGAAAGGTTCAGAAAAAATTAGCATTGCAGATTTCTGCAAAGTGAGGTGCTTTATGTGGCGTAGAGTGGTAGTTCCATTAGAAGGAAATTAGGAGGCTACAGAAGAGAATAATACTCGAGAGAACCAGCAAAAGTAATTTTCACAACTTTTTTTATTACCGGATGAGAATAGGCTTTTTATGAATTTTCTGTTGACTTGAAAATTGAAATCTTGTAATAGAGCGGAGATGAGCTCAGAGGCGACTTGCAAGCTCACAGTGCGAACGAGTGAGAGGATGTGCCTTGTCCGCTTGTGCAAACTTTGCGTTTATGCGTGTTAGTCACAAAAAAAACATGAGACTTTTTACAGAGAAGAGGCAGGGGCACAAAATATTATTTACGGGACACTTGTGGTCATAATATGCAGGAATCAACTAGCTTAGCAAAGAAACTGGAAAAGAAAAACACAGAATTCTCCGCAGTACTATTAACCATGCTTATTATAAGATACGTGTAATATATTATTCATATTTTTATTATGGGCAACAACAATGGAAGTGAATAACGTAATGGGGGTGGACGTCACAGAGAAAAACAACATAACAGTCAAGTTTACATTACCATTCTAATTTCCTGTGTTGAGTATCATCAACAGCCATCATGAGAGAAAAACCTATAATATATTAACCAAGCTGCAGGATAATTATCGTCAGGATCATTAATACTATCCGAGAAAACACGCGCTGCTGTCAAGCACAAACGCACAGAGGCATTTCACAGATTCAGCAGACACAAAAAATGTTTACAAGTAAAACTTATACATTACGTCGTGCGCGTTAATGGTACAGCTGCTCGCCTTCTTCATAAAAATGCAGAATGTCATAATCATCATAATGTTCAAGGAAGTCATAATTTTTGCCAAACTGCTAAGCCATATTGCATTGAGTATAATAATAATAATTGCTGCTGTGCTCCCTCTCTCTCTCTCTCATTCAGGCCTCTTGTCTCCATCTCCAGCCAATTGGTGTAGTATTTATAATGCGAAATAAAATTTAATTTAATTTTTACTACAACAATTGCACCAGCAGCAGCAATAAGTGCTGAACAGAGGCTAACTACATTATGGTAATTTTGGTGCTAATACGTGTATGGAGACGCAACGTGAACAACATAATCCATTTTCTCTCATTTTTTCACTGATTCTTTTATTGCAGTCTGCAGTAGCAAAAATGTCAGCAGACGCCTTCTACGTTCGTGCCGCGTCTCCATCTTCAATAACTTTTTTTGTAAATACTCCTGCTTTGAAAAAAAGTCTGTATAGTAGTAAAGGTCTAATAAAAACTATACCGGCCGGCTCCCTGACCATTTTGTTTTTACACCCAAAGTCTGGCGAAAAAAGTGTACCTCCAAAAAAGCAATAATTCGATCATTGACCGACTGCAATTGTATGGACGTTCATACAATGAAATGAACATGGTCGTCGTCGTAGGTAGGTATGCATATTATGAAAGAAAATGAGATATGTAGTGCCATAATAACTTGAATGGGAGTAAAAAAACACAGAGAACTTACAACCAACTACTCTATTTCATCGCCTTTGATAGAGTATAAATGGCAGTAAAAGGCGCAGTGTATGGCACAGCTTGCTCATATGCACTCTCCATTCTGGTTAATAATAATGAATCTTTAAGATTGTCAGAGGGTGGCTGGTTAGTTGCTCGCAGTTTTTTTGCATTGAAACCAGTGGTTGGAGTCATATACAGGAAAATGTGTGGTGGTGGTGTGCGGTGGCGGAGCCAAGAGGCAGCTCGACATTTCTTCCTTCCTTTTTTATCATAAAGGCTCATTTTCAAGATTACAACAGTCTACAACTTTTTTTTAGCGTGTGTTGTTAATATGATGATGATAGATATGTTCGTGAAAATGTATGTATATCCATACAATCTACACCCATTATTTCATAAGTAAAAGTTCTTGTAACTACCTATCTAATACCGATATACTTGTACATACGACTTACACGTATATATTACGAACGTGATCTGATGTTAATTTCTTAGTGAAAGACGGCATAACTGCGTATAATAATACGCCGCGCGGTGTTGTGTGTAGGCCTCTTTTGCACTGCGGATGTTCCTTTGAAAAGGCTAACTTTCATACATTTAAAGTAATAGAAAAAATACTTCTATCATAGCAAAAATGGTATTTTAAAACGATTCTTGATGTGATTATATGGGTGATGTGATGGGTATATATGTATCTCCCTTATTGGAACTTGTCTTTATTCATCATCGTAGATATTAGGCACAAGTGAGAAATGTATATCATCTGTCTTGTATGAAAATGTTTCGCTGTCTTTGCAGATTTCCCGATGAAATGTAATTTATAGGTGTACATATACGCAGTGCAGAGAGTTTAGTTGTGTATGTCTTTGTGTAAGTATGTACTTTACTTTAACACACGTACCTACATGCAGATTACGTGTTTTATATCGTGGTCCGCCGTCAAAATGGGCCGTCCATGTAATTTCAGGATGAATGTGAAGGCGTGAAGTTTTCATTTATTTATTGTGGCCTGATGAGTTCTGCATAAAAATTGGTGGTGTTCTGCGCTGCAAATACACCAGAGCTGTTAGGAAAATGTATAAGAAGAAAAATGATGATAATAATAAAAAAGTAGTTCATGGATGGCATTAATGACCACTGTTTCATTATCTTTACTGTGGTAAGATATACAAAAAGAGATCTTCTTAGATAATAATAAGTGGTTGTTAGGATGTATATGTGTATTATGGAGTGGGGAATGGGTTTTTTATTTGGTTACGCATCATTTTCTTTGCGAGTTTAGTTTGTTGGTAAAACTCCATACAAACACACCGCAGTAGTAAAGAGTTCATGCAGGGAGAAGTGTAACAATAACAGAGCGTCATATAGTCCATTTACTCAAATTACAGAGACACAGGCAGACAGTTGAAAAGTGCGTAATATTTAATTAGTTTATTTTTTGTATGAAACCTTTTTTCTCTTGTATGAGACACACAGGTTCAATGCTCATCATGTGGAGTCTCACTACTTACTATACTGCTCAACTCAAGAGGCTGCAATAAACAAGTTTTAATTACTTTTTCTGTAGCAATTATTTTCAAATTGATGATGGGTTTCTGTTGTTGTCGTTTTTCGCAACTTTCAATGATATTGACCTAAGCACCGCCTCTGTTGATCAAAGGTCTCCTCGCTAAAAAACTTTCCATTCGCTAAACAACAGCTATTAAACAAAATATATATGTACGTTATATACCTAAGCAGTTTTTCGTTTTTACTAAAAATCCCATTAAATTTTTTCGTCTAAGTGAGTGACAAATGGCTTAAAGCGAGTATTTAGTAGCAGCCAGTAACTGTATAGCTAATAATGATAAGCACAATATAAGTTTATTTCACAAATACTCCACTTATACTTCCTTCCACACTATTCGCTCGTTGTCGTGAAAATGACGAGGATTCAGAAAACATTAAAATGTCAAAGTCAAAAGGTAACTTCATTATCTTGTCTCTTTAACCTCTACATCCTTACTAAATTTTAAGAGCCAAAAAGAAGAGAGAAAAAAAATGCGACACGAGAAAAATGAAAAAAATAGGATAAAGGAGACGTTGGCATATTATCACGTTACCTCTTCAGAAAATTCAGTATTGCGCACTGTGTATTTTATGCGTGAACCCTTTCATTCTAGTGAATTTGCTACTAATGCTATGTCATACGACATGTTCTTATAAGCGTACAAGAACAAACAAGGTTTCATCAACGAGACATGTACGGTGGTGAATTTTTTTTACACACACAGGCAGTTATATACACCAACACTAACTCTCTGCACTGCAAAACGGTTCTAACGTCACATCCGAAAAGCTTTTCTTCTTTTCCTAATCTCTAATTGCACATTACGGTACATTATAGTGTCTAATGCAAAGAGATAAATGAAAGATTTAAGATGGCATTAGCATTAACAGCACATATCAAATTAAGGAGTTTTCCATTTTGG
>JAHZNB010001735.1:0-20638 GCA_027744295.1 Callyntrura guangdongensis
CTTGTAAGTTTGCGAGACGGACGATCGATGATACATCCTTTTAGGCTTTCCCCACATAAGGTTAACACTGATTTTTAATTATTTTGAAACCATCAGTTTAAGGAATGGAATGTAAAACTTTTATTTATGCGTTTTGTGCCCATACGAAGAACAGTGCTGATATTATTTTCCCCGGCTTTAAAATTGTCTCTGTAAGCCCATCCCCTATCACCTCATCGCCTTCATAAAAATACTTGCTTTTATTATTATCGTCTCGAAAATGTTTCTATTGTTGTCGATGCTTATTTCAAAAAAACAAGATTTTGACGAAACCAACAAGAGGAGTATCCAAGCTGTGGATACGGTTCCAAACAACACACACACTTTTCCCCTGTTGTCTATTTTCTCAAAAAATTTGATTCAAATCAATCTTTCTGAGCAACTAGTAGTATCCTTTCAGAACAGCTTACAAGGAAGATGGTATTATATTTCTTGTTTGTATGGAGTTAGACATGATATCCATTTTCTTCTGCAGACGCACAATTGGTAAAAGTGTCTGTCTGAGCGGAGAGCTTGCTCCACGTGGTGAAATCGAATTAAGTGTGTCTTGTAGAGTAGTAACTATCCCCTTATTCCCCTTTCTTCTTGTTGCATGATGGTGCTGATAATTACGCACTCTTCCTTCACAATTGCTCCTCTTCTTCTCTTTTGGTAAATGGAAAGGATGATGCTGCTGCTGCGTGCATTCCACCTTGTTGATTAATCTTTGTAGCAAAAAAGGGAAAAGCCTCTCCTTGTTATTCTCTCTGTCCTCGTGTTCTTTTTTACAAGTGACGCTCACTGTTCAGTTTGGACCTCACCACCATTAGCACTGGGCTTAGCCAATTGTAGAAGATGGTATGCAAATAACACAAACAACACTTTCGTGACCTTTTGGTTTATCAAGACAAGTGTGTAACACCGTCACAATTTAAAGTCATCGACGACATTCATTTTTTACAGCCTGAAACTTTGTTCGCGTACAGTGTGTTCTACAATTGCGTTATGAAGATGCTGGTTGGTAGTAGCTTTGTAGTGGTTGGTGATCAGTTTCCTTTGCTTGAAAGATGGATGGCTGATTGGAAATTCAATTCACGTTGTGCACGTTCTTCGTATTCTTCTCTTTTTTCCTCTTCTGTAATACTCGATACAAGTATGCAGAGCTTAACTTTTTTTCTTGTTTAGAGTTGACTTTAAGAACTTTTCCAATTGTCCACCAGCAGCACACCGCGTATATCGCTTTAAATTCTCCCCTTTTGTTGTACACTGTGTTGTCTTCTCTTTTTGCTGTATTGTTGATGATGATGGATGAATAAGAGACGGGTGAGCTCAGCAGAAAATAATTTTTACGTACTCTAATGGAATATAAAAACTGTCTGGGGCAATGAAATTCCTTATATCTGGTCTGGCTGGGATGGTCGGTTTAAACCCTTCACAGTATATGGCATGATCGACTACTTCATGGAGTACGGATGTGTAGATGCTAAACGATGACGGGGTCTTGATGAGTTCGCTGATGTGATGGCATATTTTTACATTTTCACAGGTTGCAGCGCTAGTTACGGTCGTGTGCCTGATGATAAAAAAACACATAAAATAAAATCAATGCACTAAAATGAGGCATTTAAATTTTAAATGTTCAAGGCATGCACTCATAGGTATGTACACAAGTATACATCATGAAACGACGACGTTTTAATTTTAACTGGGTGGTGGTGGATGGAAGATGTTGGAATGCTTAAAATGCAAAGGAGTCAAAGGGACGCCACAAGAATCGACTACTCACTATGTATCCACACGAGTTGATAATGATGATGATGACGAACTGGGAAAGTTTCGTTGTTAGTCAGGTTGTCCATTATTTTTTGACTGCTAGAGCCAAAGGAAGCATAAAATCAATGTAAATTGACATTTTGCTTTATTAATTAATGGGTTATGAAATGGAATATGAGCGGCGAGCTAGAGGGAGATGTTAAAGCGATACCTGAATACTAAAACAACAAATTTTTTCATAGACAGCTAGTAGTGACAATATCAAAGGTAATTTATGACTTTAATTGTGTATTCTGTTTAAAAATACAACACACAAAGCACACGGCACGATTTACCTATTATGCATTTTTGTACCCACTAAATGAAGGGGAACAGACAGATAGACATAGACGATAATCTACCTTTATGAATTAATGAAATAAATAAATAATCTGTGGCTATGTGCGAGCCTTTCAAGAAGAGGCGTGCATAGAAAGATAGGTAACGCAGCAAAATAGGATGATGTTATGTAGGTTTGCAGCACTAGCACTACTAGTTTTTATAAATACGTACTTCGGCTAGTGCTGATAATTGCATTCAAACATGAAGTGACATGTTTCTTAATATGTTCTCTGTGAAACTTAATAGTTTAGTCGTAGTTATAAAGCTATACTACTAGTACATAAAACATACCTAGGTATACTATCAACATATTAGTTTAGCACGGAGCACAAGTACTTTACTTTTTATCACTCAAAGTGTGTAATGGTCTGGGTGATGATGAAGAGTGAATTCAAAGGCGCTTCGCTGCACCTTAAGCACTATAATTATTGTAATTATTAATATGAATTGCTAACTAATAGACGAGGATTTAAATAACGACAATATATACATAACTCACACATTTTTTGCACACACGTGTTGATGAGTTAATGACAATTATGTTGTTGACTGGCACAACAACCAACCGACACTTTATTATTACACGCTTGTGCTAGCCACAAAGGCACTTGTTTTGTTACAACAGAGCATAAAGAGCGAAGAGAAGTGCTTTGCGCGTTGTGCATGCAAATGCGTACAGAATTAAGTATTGCAATGTCATTTCCATGTCTTGTAATTATTTTTCAAGTCACAACTACCAGAGTAAATCTTATAGTAAATGTCCGTCTACGTGAATGCACCCCCTACGACGTATGGTGGTTTAATAATAAAATATAGTTCTTCCTTATTTTGTGAACCTTGAGAATCATATCATAAATGTGTGGTGCACCTACTTTTTTAACGAATGCTTACCTAATCTTTGTGCAAATTAAAGACTATTAATGACAATATAATGCAAACATCCTCACGCTCTATATTTACTATTGTTATTGAAATGAATATAGAGGAGAAATTGTTATGCTGTTAATTGAAATTACACAGAGATTAATTGAATTGCAAATGACAGTGATAGTATGAGGAAAGACGAAAAAAATTGGGAAAAAATTCCTCGAAAAATGTACCCTCCATTTTGATCCAAAAGAATTTTTCATGTTTCTTCTTCCACCTGGTTATATGACCTTCTCCTAGTTAATTGTTCAAAAAGTTGTAGGTTGTTTCATTGGTATGCATTTCTTTTGGTATGCTCGACGCAGTGTCTTCTAAAACCACCTGTTGGTGTTTTTTATGCGAATAAATAAAATAAATTACCTACATCTACTTAGCTTTTAAACTTTTTATGATACCATTAAAACGAAACATTGTGGGTGATGCATTTTTAAAGGAATTTCGACCTGTTTGACTTTCACTCATTTTAGCCACCCCAAGAATTCCAGAAAGTAGCAGGTTGTAAATTTCCTCTCCACAAAATAACTCCTTGTCAATTATCTCATTGATTCCTTTCTAAACTACCCAATACTTACAACAACTGTCAGTTTAATTGTACACACATTTGTACCTACTCCCCTGAAATCTCTTATACTGTGCAAAAAATTGCACATTGAAACGTCGTCGTTTTAAAAAGCGAAAACAAAATGTGAAACCTGTCAGTGGTGTGTAGCAGGAGTAAAATAGCGGCTCTGTATTTGTACTCATTAGTGTGAACTGTGCAAAGCACACACAGAGTGAGTCGTATACCTGCCTACCTACAACACATGGACACCACAACATCACCATTACCACCATATGGTGAAGCAGGTATTATCTTAACTAATCATGGAATGGGGTGAGTAAAACCACGACGTATTTTAGCCACCTTCATTCTTCAAACTATCACCGCCAACAAAAAATCTTGAAGGAATTTTATTATATTTTTTGTAGCTTGCTGTTTTCAAAGGTTAAATCGTGTGGGCCCTAAGGAGATGTATGTAGATACCCGACTCAAAAATGGTTTTTCAAATTATCAGTCACAATTGGTAAAAAATCATATAGGTATCTACCACTCACTATCCACTGAAGTGGGGTCTACTGAATTTTATAGCAGCTATTTTAAAAGACAAGAGAGGGAGAATAGAGGGTAGTTAGTAGTTAGTACCCTACAAGTGAGAAAGAAGGAATGCCATCCCATTGCCTTCGCCACCAACGTCATGGTGTTAGGCAGCCTCATTCACGAGTAGACACCAGAATTCAATCAGACAGCAATTAAAACAGTCAATTTCTCCTCACCGAATAAAAAAGAGGAGGATTTACATTGTACTAAAGCAGTAAATCAAGCAGCAACAAACGAACAACGAGAGTGTATATAAAAGACGCCAAAAACTCCAACAGAGAGCCCATCAATAAAGCAGGTCTGCCAGTCTTTTCAGTTTTTATGCATTCAATTCACCACTTTATGTGCGAGTCTGCACATATCAAAGTGAACTAAGCAAGTCTTTGTCAGTCAACGTATTTACTTGTAACAATAATAATACTTTAGCCTATTGTAAATGCTGTAAATAAGTTTTAATGCTGTATACAATATATATCTCTGCGGTAAATACATGGAAAGACTCGGCAGCAAGACCAACATTGCCAGCGTTCCTTTATTTTATTGTTGTGCTCAGCAATTCACGTGACACTTTACACGTTACTGCGATCAATACTTTTCTCCAATTACATGAGATTTGTTCGAATTGGACTCGAATGAATGAACTTTTTTCATAATCGTATTTACAACTTGGGCAGATAATAAAATTTTACCAATAATTATCAAGTAGTATCAAGCTCGCTGTAAATGTAAGGATAACCACAAAAGGGCATTAATATTTTGCCCAATAAAGTTTCGAATGAGCCACAATGCAGTGATGATGTATTGAATGATCAAGTTTAAACAATTTTTCCTCCCCTTGCATTTGGATAATTTGACCTTGTGTAATGTGTATATGTACTCCTTAAAGACTTTTCCAGTGCAGTACTATCTATTGAACTGGCACACTATAGATAAAATGTGGCCAATAATGTAAAATTCTTTCCCGGTTTGCTAGATTTCTTTCAAGATCAATACGATTCACATAAACCCCTTAAGGTTGAATGCTGATGGCTGATATCATAGTTATTGAGACCATACATACATGGACAGACAGACGACAAACGTGATTAAATCATTACTTGTCTAAATGCTTTAAGCAACGTAATAACAACAAACATAAACAAACACAGACATGAAAAGATAATTTTTAAAAGTGAACAAGGGAAAACGGTTAATCAACAAACTAACATGACTATAAGTATGTTAGCAAGCCAAATAATGTGCAAAATAGTTTCTACAATATAATGACTTCGACCAAGCAAACTTTGTTGTCCAACTGCATCCTAATCTGTATTTAGTCTGCTTAATCCAATCATTCTAAAATCACAGAATTGGGTATTGTGTGTATCTGCTAGTTTTTTTATTGTCTCGAAGCTATGTATTTATGTACCTACATTTTGGCACAGCTCCATTATTAATTGCATTCTATAAGCCACCAATAATACATTATTTTACCACTCACCTAATAAAGTTTTTTAAGGACGCGAGGGACACACAGTTATAATCATTAATTAGGATATCAATGCCCTTCTCTCTTTTCATAAAATTCTGTAACAGAGAGTGAAAAATTGAAAACGTCCCAGAAAAATCTTCTTTACGCATGAATGCCTATCATTTGTTTTCTGTAATGAGCAGTTCTATACCTACTCGGATCAAGCAACATGCACGAATGAGTGTACTAAAATATTTATGATGTACACATACCGATAGGTAGAAAATGCATAAATAAACTATTATGTATAATATACCTACTCACAAGTATAGCTACTAATAAGCTTTAAAAAATCCATCAATCAAATCAAATTAATTTTGGCTTCTCGATCTTTAAAATATGTCTAAAATGCAAATGTAAGCTTTTACTTATTTGATTAGTAGCAGTAACGCATTGTTGTTGTGCACTGCAATATGTGCATTCAATGAGATTGCAAGTGAAAAGTCCACAAAAAGTTGGCTCGCAATCTTCACTATTACATTCTCGTTACATGATGCGTGCATTACGTATGATCCCTATTGAAGTTCAGTACTACTTTTAGCACTTATCATCACATCATCTTTCTAGTAGACGAACTGAAATTCTAGCTCGCACTTCTTTTGCTCAGGTATTTTAGTACAAAAGGAATTTGCTATTGAAAACCCTCAATTTGCAACACCATTTCAAGCGGTCACTGTTGGTTTTAAGGATCTCTGTATAATTTTGTTTACGAAGTATTTACGTTTGCGTAATACACGCGTGTTCGCGTGTACCTTTTACTATACAACGCAATTTTTAAATTTCATCCCCTGAGGAGTTCGAAGTGAGTTGAAGCATCAAAGGGAAACTTTTATTTGCAAAAAGAAGAATAATGTAAAGCTGATGAATAAATTCGAAAGAGTGTAATTTTTAAATTTTCTTATTTTATAGATGTTCCGCCCATATATCCATCTTCGTTTTTGAACAAGCAGAACTTTGATACTGGCTAAACATGATTTTGTAATGTTAAAAACAAGATAACGCAAACAGGATAAGTGCAAAATATTATTAGGCAATGGTAGTAAACGGGGGAAATGTACAATACCTAAGAAAGGAATAGAAGCCATTGAGGGAGTACATTGCTTGTTTGATTTAAAACTTGGGGTTTACTCTAATTTTGTAATACAATACTGACACTACACCCTGCCATCAATAAAATGTATACAATTTTACCCTTGAACCAAAATAGGAAGCAGAAACAGTAAGATAAAGAGTCCAACAGTCAATGTAAGGTATTCTCATACGTCCTAGTTGTTACTTTACTCGCTGTACCAAATATGTAAGAAATTAATATTGCCTAACATTGTGTCAATTTAGCCGATTCTGTGTAAAATAGACATTTTATATGTAGCAGTTGCCCAAAAACGCGTTGGATATAGCGATACATTGTTGTATGTTGGTAGGTATAGGTATAAATCTGGCATAGAGTTGCAAAGATAATGTAGTCAGAAGATGATGATGAAGGGTAGGATCAAGTTTTTTTGAAAGGGAAAACTGTTTCAAATTATAATGATCGCGGTATTTTTTATTACTATCGCATCCCGTATATGGACGGATAGACGGTTTGCAAAATGTTCTCTGCGCTCATTTGTGAGTACGCGCTATTTTTTCTAGTCGCCCGCACATTCGTCTGGTATTATAAACGTGTGATTTTATTGTATGAGGAGTTTTTTTTTTTTGACTGAAGGAGTTTGCCAATCAAAAACATCACTGTTGTTGTATCCCACATATGACTATAAATACCGAAATCATTGTAATCACAAAAATGAGAAAAAGAGTCAATCACTTTTGCCAAAGGAATGTTATACTAAATCTCAGGATGGAATCTTTTTTTCGACAGTCTGGTTTCGACAAGATACATACTTTTTTTACTACTCCGCAGCAAGTCACGTACGTACTTGATGTGTCGATTAAAATGCGAGAAAAGCAAAAATACGTCTTGGTGGTACGCTTTCCAATCTTGGTATTTAAAAAAATGTAAACGTAGTACCTGTTGATTGACCTGTCAGTCTTTTTACTCTCGTAAATAAGTTATTTACCCCAATAAATGATACCTAATCTTGACGAGACGGACGACGGCAACACAGTAGTACAGTATCAGTATGATTTGACAACGTTGCTCCAAAGTAGCATCCAAGTCTGTATATGATTTAATTGTTAAATTGTTGTTTAAACGTTGCATTAAAGCAGAGACCTCTGGACATTACTGATTTTAAGAGATTTTGTATAGAACAAATTATTTGGACTAGAAAATTTTACAACAAAAACATTTACACATTTTAGGTTTCCTACATATTTAACCGTCTAAGCAATATGGTACTGTCTATTGCATTTACACAACCCAATGTGTGTTTACTGGGCTGTCACCGTACTCATCCCACCCAATTCCTTATCAGATGTTCATCATCAGTACCGTCATTATTAAATGCATTCCTGCGTAAAAACATGCGAAAAATTCCACTTGCACTTCCGAGGTATCTACATATAGAAACTAGACCTTTACCCCATAAAGGAGTGTAGTGTGCGGCATGTGAAAAGAAGACCATACCACATACTCTATGTCTAAAAACAATCTGCATGTCAGTTTAAGTATCTCCGTAATAATAATGGCTTTGTTGCCGAGATATGGATAAAAAGTTCCGCTACCAAATACCACACTCGTACAGGAGTAATTAGGTAAAAAAATAATACTTTTTTTACTTCGGTATGTTCTCTTTAAATACGTACAACTTCCATTCTACAAATACGTGTTCTCTTCTTCCTGTTCAAATCCTTATGAAACCTGTTCATCATAACAGTAGTCCATGCCAAATTTGAAGAAAAAATAAGAAAAGCGAATTTTCCTTAATATTTTTTTATGTTGTGTCACACAGAAAAACCATAAAGTCTACTGTAACGAATCATTTCTTCTATGTTTCTACTACTGCTGCAAGCTAGGGTGTGCGAAGATGTATGTACAAAAGTGTAATATAAAATGCAAAACTGCATTTTCTGGCGTAAAAACGAAAGGCGGGGCAATGAGCGATGGGATGTGATAGAGATGGTTACAATAGCTGTATACAAACTTCACATATAGTGACAGGAGTGAACATCGGCATGCAAAAACTGACACCACATAATGCAGTCACAGTCAGTCGTGAGGTGAACCGAGCTCTGTTGTTCCTTACTCTTTATGCCTGTTTGTGGTTTTGGGAATGCGGTTTAACTCGAGCTGTAAAAGAGATGTAAGTATTTGCGTTGTGGTGGCATACAAACGATATTGAGTGTCGAGATTTGTTTGATGAATGGAGCGGAAGATGAAAGATTTTTTCCTCTTTTTAAAAATTGTCTAAATCGCTTAAAAATTTAAAGAAAATGTGAGTACCAAATAGGAAGTAAAAATGCGTAGAAGTAAAAAAATGCAATTTACCACAAAATTGCAATGCAGCAAGGTCTCAGGTACAAATAGCGAAAATGCAGAGCTCATCAAGAATTGCACTATTGCACAGTTCAGTTTTAAGTTTGAAAAGGTATTACCTTTCGTATATATGATAGGGGAATCTATCAACTGCCATATAGGCTTTCATCCTTTATCAGCTACATGGCATGGTTTTAAAGGATTTGTCCACGCGAGACGTAAATGGTACAACACGGGTGACTGTTAACCTACGATCGTATATACGTCCACGTCCAGCACATACGTTCGTAACCTAGATCTACACTGCACTAAGGGTCCGCAGGGTGCAGATTGCAGCGCACATTGAACGCTCATTTGCAAAATGTTTGAGTATTCAGTATTCGATTCAAACTTGTGATGGAAAAATATTTTGAAGATGCACCTGTAAGTATATTAACACAGTGACTATATTTCAGTTTATTTTAAACATTTTGATTCCTTAATGAAACTACTAAAACATGCTGCTCAATGAAAAAATATTTATTGAGTTGCAGGTGTAGTAAAGAGTACAAATTGTAACCACAAGTAAGAATAACTGAACTGTTTAGAAGAAGCTAATTTGTGTGAAAGTAGTAGATGGTCATTTTAACCATAAATATTTGGGCAGGGACATACCAGTGTCTATAAAAGGTTGATTGAGTGTTACTATTTTGATGGAAGATTATTGAACCCAACGACCAGTTTCTTTTTGATGGCCTACCACAACAATGAGAACAAAATACCGTGCGTCTATATCTTATGTAATGCTATGTTTGTGAGTATTATATAGTCTTCCCTCGTGTACCTGAAAGAAGTCGTTATAAAGCTTCACGTCACGATTGATGTGCCAAAAAAGGCAGTCTTTTTATTGCTTATTTCATTTGAACTTGTCAACTTTGACCTAATACAATTGCTGTAATTTACTTCTGAAAATTCGGAAGCATCACAGGGATTTTGGTGTTGGTAAAATTGAGAATGGTACGTTACGGCGAGAAAAAATGATAAGATAACACAAGTTTTGGGATTTCCGCGACCGCGATCCTATTGAGCACTAACAATGAGTGTCTGCAGCTGATAATGAGACATACAAACTTTTATAGATTTCATACAATTTAATGTTTACATATCATATACATAACAATATTTAGTGCATTTTTTGTTTGGTATTGTGTGCTCTTCTTCACCCCTCAACATTTGATGCACTTTTCATGACAATTTCACGATGGGTATAAAAATGTCAGTGAAAAAATCCCGCTGTCAATATAATCATATAATCTATATGGAAGTTTTTAATGCGTTGAGTAAAGTTTTTATGGGTTAATGTTTTTAGAGTTTCTGACGAAATATTGTCCTATCAGACAAGGTGCCGCGCCAGTTTGATTGATCTGAGGGTATTGGTTGCAATCACCGGTTATCGTCGTCTCTCTTTAATTTCGTTTTGAGAGGGTGGTGATGGATGCTTGGAAATTTCATTTTTCTCGCTAGACTGCATGCATAAAGATTAAAGATTGAGTATGAGATTCATGAAGCTGTTCATTATTGAAGCTCATCTTTATCAAAATATGCATTATAATTTTATTACCTGTACTAATAATTATTTGTATACCTAAATAACAATGCATTATGTATACACGCGGTTTGTAATCTATTTCGGAAAGAAAAGGCCTAAGATTTGGTACTTGAGTACTTTAAAAAATGATCCACAGGTATAAACACCTGTAACAGAACAGAATAAATGTATTGTGTGCGTGCTTTGTGTAAAAATCATTAGGATGAAGTTGAGCAGCAACGATGCCTCTTTAATTAAATGTACTCCTACAAGTATACTATAATGGCGCGCACACGTAGTATACACACAAGCATCTATGTCTGTAATTTGTCTTTCTAAATATAAATTCAATAGAAAATACAGCACAGGCGTGGCAAGTTTGGGTATTTATAGTGAAATAATAGTCACAGCGCAACGTGTAATGGAAATAATGGAGTATGTATTTATGTATGTATGAATTTATATTATGTACAATATGCATGAATTATTGGTAAAGCATATCTGAGCATGTGAAACGCTTATTTTCAGGTAGTTGATCCTATTTTTATACATCTCTGCCTAGATGAGCATAACATTTTTAGAACTGCAGTAATAAATGCCTAATAACAGTAATATCTAGGTTATCAACATCACCATACCATACTTAAAGCAAGTAATTTTCATATGTAATGTACTAATAATAACGTTTTACGTGCATACTCGTAAAATGCTAGCAAACTTATCATCAGGATTTTTCACTTTTACCGTTTTATACACATAAACAGCATACACAGTAAATAAAACATTTATTTCATTGTATCATTTCAAAAGGTTAAGTAGTTTTGCCAAGAAATAGTCTGGGTGTATGCACTGCAGCGTTTTTTAGTACTGTGTGCAGTGCGTAATACACATAACACATAATACGGTGAAAATAATAATGTTCAAGGTTGCGATTTATGCTCATGGTATGACCGTTTGTTTACTGCGGTATTGTTATTGTGCGAGAAAAAAAAATCATTAGTTTTCAGACAGTTACATATTTTTAAAATTGATTCCTTTGGCAAGTTAGTTGATTTTAGTTATGTGTGTGGTATGTGTATGTGTACATTCAAAATGAAGGGGTGTGTCTTAAAGTAGAGATAGTGCTTATACAGAAGTTATCAACTGAGAGTGAAAATATTACTAGGTAAGATAATTGCAAATGGACAATCATTAAAATATGTAATGTGCTTGAGTTAGTAGAGAGTGATATAAGAGGAATTATAATAGTCATAGGCTTACAAGTGTCTAAACTAGGTAAGTTAATTTGTATGATGAAACTGTGCCGAATAAAAAGGTACATTGTAGCAAATCCTGAGCAAATCTGCACGAGATTGTGCAGCGTTTACAAGAACTCCGATTTCGATTTTAAAAGATTTGCACCTTCATTTAATTTATTTGTTGCAACAGCTCAACCAGTATACTCATTAGTTGTATTTCGTATTAGTGGAATTTTAATTGTTAAGTTAAGCTCTTTCTCCTTCATGATATAATATGCATACAAATATCTCTCTTGTTGGGGTACTCCAATAATATAGAAGCTCTGGTGGCTAATGAGGTATGAAAATGTTGCAGTAGAGCACTTTCAATTGTCAGATTCGTTCTCTAATTCCGACCCGGCAAAAAGGAAGACCTTTCTTGGGAAACTTCAAAATGAATGAAATCAGCAAACATGTATAACTTTTCAATCTAGCTGTATAGTAATATAATATCATTGACTTGTTTAATAAAAAATACAAAATACAAAATGTCGAGCTGTGTTACTCGGTGTGCTAAAAGAACAAATCAATTCGTTAGAATGCATTCCAATTTTGTAATCATTTTGTACATCCTTTTTATTTGATAAAATTATAGGTATAAATATGAAGAAATTTGTTCGTATTTATTTTTTATTTTTGCTGTTTTGCATTTATATACTAAACGTGTACAGTGAACAAACATGTAATCGAATGATTATCAAAACCCTGGTATACGCATGTGGAAAACAGAATAAAACTCGCAAATACCAATAATTGCTTTCCCAGTGTATATAGGGATCAATGTCTGTAAAATTATGGGAAGCATTCACTTGGTTAAACTTGCATGCACAGGTACGAAAATTGTTCTATTTTGCATACTTATTCCAGCATAAACTTGAATGCTATATGTTATACGCGAAAAATTCCACAATTAGCTAGGTATTATTACCGATATGCACACTTTGGTGCAGAAAGGTATGCTACAGGTTTTGCATTGAAACATTAATTCATCATTAAATAAAACCGGATGCTCATGTGTGCGATGATGATGATGCTGATGACCAGCAGGTTTACAATACAATGAAAGCCAGTATTTTTGAAGCTAAACAATACTACTGCTCTCCACATGCACAATTTCTCTATCTCAGATTTTTTTTGTAAAATGACAAAAGAATTACACTATTCCTATTGCTGGGCATTTATGCTAGCTTTCAGCTTGTCATTGCGCTGCATTTGTTTCCAAATCAGATTTTTCCCTCTTCTGTTTTCATACTGTATAATTGAAATAGAACAACGGAAGTAATCAACATGACGATGGAATGCTGCTGGTTGTTGTTCACCAAGCCACACAACACAACTTTTCCATACACAAATAATTTAATTGTATTGCAAAAACTACGTTCTACAACAGCTACTACAGAACCCGTACCTAAAATGAATACTACATGCAAAAGCATATAATAAGCTTGTCAAAATTTGCTGTAAAAAAGTAGGTATGAGATTGCATATAGGAACTTTCAGTATACGCTTTACTTTATCAAGTCTTGCTACTTCAACTATGTGTGTCATCTCACGAGCATCTAAATCAAAACGTCAAAGCCCAAGCACATAATGAACACATGCCATAAATACACAAGCAAAATGCCACATTTTCCCGTCAAGTTTGTTTGGCTATATGATAAATTTTGCTGCAATAGATGTTTGTATTATGTTCCACGCGGATATGTATGATTACGCAGACCCGTTTCTGGTGAAAGAAGTTGTTTTTGAGTAAGGAGTAGTATGATGAGAAATACAAGCCGGAGCATGACATAACCACTTGCTTGATTTGATTACTGACGAAAGTTGCAAACTACATGGTGCAAAAGCATTCGGGACGATACAGAGTGCTGGTTAATTGATCAACTAACGAACACATTATTTTTCAAGAGGACCTCACGCAACGCTAGATCAACAGAACATACCTACTACCCATGTACGAATGTAGAAGAAGAAGTATCAGCATTTTTTTCACATTCGCATGAAAACATGTGCTGATACAGTAAAGCGAGTACTGATATTACAGTCTTTTAAAACAACTGTCTGTGTTTTTGGTTATAGAAAGTCTAAAAATTCTTTTCCTGTCGTACACAAAATTCTCAGATTGTGACTGCTAGTCTGCTGAAGCAACTATCCATTCTGCCATACCAGGTTGATCGTGTAGGTACACGTTGTGTATTTGAATCACTTGATTTGTAAGAAAATAGGTACCCGGTACCACTTTACTAACAACTCGCAATATTTGTAACAAAATAATTGCTTTTCTATTCATAACTCTCCCTCCTAATTTTCATAGAAATAAGCTAAATATTGTACGCGTCACAAAAGTCTTTGAAAATGTTCACCGGCTAATATTAGAACTTATAATATCTGATTGAATTTTTATGCTTTGTAGACGTTTGGTGATAATTTGATTGTTTGCCACTTAATTTGAGTTTAAATGGAAAACTCAAATTATGTTTTTCTCCGTCACAAGACAAGAGCTGGCAGCCATCCTCGCTCTCCTCGTATTTGCAAACGCTTTCTCGTATCGTTGTTTCCCAACTGATTTTGAATGTTGATGTGTACCCTTTTAATTTGAACCGTTTCAACTTTTACTTTGGATTTTCCTACGATGATATTTTAACCAACGGCAAGCTCGCAACCTAAATTTTCCTTTTCTTCTTGGTAAACATTGAATATCTCGTAGGTGTTTGCTTACGCTTTCATACCGTCCAACGTGAACGTGTGTTTTCACTATCATTTTATGTCGACATAACATCTACCCCCAGTCAGTTTATATATCATAATAGGAATGNTTCTTGGTAAACATTGAATATCTCGTAGGTGTTTGCTTACGCTTTCATACCGTCCAACGTGAACGTGTGTTTTCACTATCATTTTATGTCGACATAACATCTACCCCCAGTCAGTTTATATATCATAATAGGAATGATTGGGTGGCTCTATTTGCCCCGAATTTTCAACCTAAACAACTTATTTTCTTTCTTTGATATTACAGTACCTACATACTTTATAGGTATACAATGTGTGCAAGTCTTTTTGGTTACAATTTTGTGTGCGTAGACAAGTGTAAAATATTTTTCCATTGAATTTTTATTACTTCGCTTAATAAGCATAAATGGGTAGCATGGTCTTCTGTCTCCTGCTTCTCCCTCCCTCATTTTCGTTGTATGCCATATGATTGTTATCAGTTTCATTATTTTCTACATTGTCAACTATATTGTATGGCATAGTTGCTGGTTTTTAACAATACCGTGAACATGAATTTAATTTACCTACACACCACCATTTCATCGAAGTAAGCAAACGTACGAACAAAAAAGGAGCGACTTTCAATATAAAATTCGTGTAGTATTAGTGAATTCTATTCAATTATTGCTTAAATCAAATGATGACAGCGTTTGCTCGTTTGATGCTGTACTACACATGCACATGGAATCTGTAAAGGATTTCTAGATGGAATTTTATTTCCACGTCGAAAATTCATCCTTTTTTTAAACGACCATGCAAACGTCTACAGTACAGCTCTGCTTAGGCGACAAAATCGCAATAGGGAATCGCATTATCAGATTGCTTGAGCATGTTTATAGAGAGAGAGAGAGAAGAGGTTTCTGCATACTTGAACTACCTGTTGCCTACTTTCAAAATAAATATTACTTAGTATGGTTCTATACATATTATATCACACGACATGTACACAGTTTACTACTGCACAGTCCAGAAGAGTTAACTAAGTTTATTCTCTCTCTCTCATCCGATGATTTTGCATTTGTACAGTGTTTGAGGGACTGCAGAGCGTTAGTATACGCGCAGTATATAATAATATGCCATATTACAAGATTAAATTTTCCTCTTCGTTTATACATAACAAAGCGATCATTGCGATATGTGATGTGATGATGTTCGTAATGGCAGTACTGGGGGTAGTTGTAGTTGAATTTGACTACACGGCTGGTTTTTGGTGGAGTGAACTTGTTCCTTGTTCTATTGTGATCATCGATGATATAGCTAAACTTAAAGGTTAAAAATTTAGTTCTACTAGTTTGCTCAGTCTTAATAAACATACACAACTTTACAACATGAACAAATGTACACCAAAATTGTAACTGACTGGTCTGGTCTTACAACTATTATCATCCCCACCACCACTACCACTTACTACAACAACAACAACTACTACTACTACTACAACTATTACAGGCAAAACACATTTAAATCCTATAGTTTAGAAATGCAATGTCCATTTAATTTTGTTAGGGGGAATATGTGAGGTCTTTGACTTTTTTAAAGCGTCACAAAGAGATTTTATGTAATTGAGTAAATAAAGCTGAATAATTATTACTGCATGTCCGCATGCATCAACGTACGAATCTAATACATTATGCATACTAGCAAACAATGTGTACAGATATTTTACAATTAACAGAAAGGTTACCTGAATTGTTGTATGAGATGAGGAGGAGTATCGATTGTATAATTTGTTGTTAGAAACTGTTGACTGTAAGAATGAAAGATACAAACCACACTCATAAAAGTCAGTTTATTATCAAATTTTAACTCCCCATTGGGTAGATACGTACAATGTATGAATGAGATATAACAGCAAAGCACAGTTTTAAGGTAGTTTCTTGACACAATAAAACTTTGGTCTAATGACTTGTATGTATATTATTATTACAGGCCAAACCAAAATGTAACACATTGATTGGCTCTTATAGATCATTTGTACTTTAAGTATATGTAGTAAAACCATTCAATAATCATAACCAAACGAGTAAACCATAAAAACGGGGTGTTAATTTGTGGTATGTTGCCTTAATTATCGGAAAAGAAACTACGCTTATAACGTTGCACATATCAATTTGTTTTGATTAGGCTTTTATAGATTCCAGAAACGACATGGTGATGATTATAATGAGCTGGTAATGAAGTGTGTATGTACTTTATTTAATGGCAGGAAGGCGGAAAACTGATAAATACAATTATGGGATTAGCATTTTTACAAAATATGCACAATTTAAACAAACCCGTACAAATAATCAAGTCGTCAGGTTATTAAGTTTATAAAACATACACATTACCTATTCGAGTTGGAATTGCTCTCGACGTGTAATTTTTAGTGTGCATTCGTTCATGATGTACTCATTTGTTCCGTTTATTTTTATTTCGACTATCCGCCGAAAAATGTATGTAACAAGCAAACAAGAAAATACAGCTTTTACATCCTTTGTTGCTAGCAAAGTGGAAAACATATCCTGTTTCCTATTGTTGTAAACAACATCTTTATGATGCTATTCACAAGGATGTATTTTTACGCAACTTGCCATTTATACAGCGCCTTTTAGCTCATCCTCATGACGTGCTCCAGAAAATGAGAACGAGAAATATGATAAGGATAAGGTTTTTATAGCGGCGGTGATAGATAGATATATATTTTTGCATTTTACTGCTGCTGGTTGAACAAATAGCAGTTAAAATTCCAGGTATGGAAATGTTTATGCAAACGCAAAAGTTGCTCCACAGAACTCAAGTAATCGGCCGGCACGCACGTTTGACGTTCATGAAAGGCACTAAAGATTGCATATATGGTGTTTGTTGATACCTATGCATGTCAGCGAAACGGAACTAAAATGGAAGTATTTCTCAAATTTATTGCACAAAATAACATTGCTATACAAAATGTTTGTGTTAGGAACTGCATGGTACTGATAAGAAATAGCGTCTCTCCAGAGAGAGGATGGTTAGGATTATATCATGCATGACGCTTGAGCATTTTTTAAGCGTACAACACCCATTCCAATGCCAGCAGTGGTTCATAATATCATCGTATATATATATATACACGTATAAAAATATGTTTATCCACATGTGTGAATATTTTTGTAACCTGTCCTCCTACCTATTTTCTTTTACAGCTAATATGGTGGTTGTATACATTATTTATTGAATTTTATAGCTTAAAACTACACTTTTAAAACGAACCGGTCTCTGGTTTAGTATATACATATTTAAGTAACTTGTTGTGGTGATGCTACTTACCTTATTGGCTGTTTTGCTGTTACCGAAAACGACTGAGATACTAGATACTAATCACTTTTAACAATTCATTCTAATGTGCTGAAATGAAGTTTTCAATATTGTATACCTATTGTGTAAGTAGATACGCAAATAGGCAACAGAAATACACATTTTTCATTCTCCTGCAAAACTTTGGTGAAATCAATATTCAATAAAATTATAATAGTCTTAGTGTAGTTGAATTCAGCTCTTTTAGTCGTCTTCAACAGTAACGGGGAAAAGGATTGGTTTGATTTGGAAAGATTTTTTCCCTGACACGTTTATAATATAATTGAATAAATGAAAAGAACAGCGGAGTTTGATAGTTTTTTTTGGCGTCCCATGTTTGTTTATTTTTTATTTCTTAAAAAAGGAGTTTTCTTTGTACATTTAATATGGCGTTTATTATTCTATATGAATCTTCTAACAGCAAGCAGCACACCTGCCAGAATTGTCTGCCTGGGCCTTGTCAAGTATAAAACTGCCAATAACAATTACTTTGATTATTACCTACATACGTATATTACCTAACATCTTGCATTCGAGATTCACAGCAGTCCCTAAACAATAATAGTGTTCCCTACTGCAATATGTTTTACCAAAAGTAATAATGAAAATTGTTCGAAATGATTCTTGCGTTTGCGTCTTAATACTGTCTGCACGAGAAATGCTTGTTTTGATTTCACAGAGGAAAAAAATAATAACAAAGCAAAGACAGTAACATAGATTTTTGTTGCTTCTACACATAAGTAATAGGTATTGTAAAAAAAATCCAGTTCCAATAAAAACAAAGATAACATTTCGACAATTTCAACAACTCTTCATGTGATTACGATTAGCGTTTTCAACTTTTTTCTTAAGGTTGATTGGTTCTTTTCTTATCTCGTTTAACTTGCAAACTTGGCCTCACATTCAAGTCGCAAGTCTTCTTTATGACATTCCTGTACGCAGGCAAATTTATTACGAGTATGAGTATAAATCTTGCAGTAGTAGGTATTCCTTATTGATTGTATGGTTTGGTCGTATTAAGAGGGTATTTTATCTTCATCCTGAACACCGGTTGTCCGAAGGAAAACACCTATCTTCTATGTATGCATATTAGCACATGACTGTACATGATAAGCAATAGTAAAACAACAACAGCAGAAATGTATCAGTTGAAATTATTACATTTGTCTGCACTTCTTATAGGAATTTCTTCAGTTCTTCTTATAAAGAACTTCTCAATCTAAACTCTAAGCCGCTACTGCAAACCTAACAGCAGATGTATCGACATTCGAGTAGACTGGTGAGAAGAAAATGTATTCTTACTGAAATGCCACTTTGAAAATTCGTATTTAGCAAAGAGGAATGATTACAATGCGTGGTGAAACCCGTCATTAAAACTGATTTTTCGAGCAACCTTGTTTTTGTTGGTATACTTAGCAGTACGCTATATTTATGTATGTGGTTTGTGCAACTAAAGGATGCCATACATGATTAATAGGTACTTCTTTTACAAAAATACTAACATAATATTATGCGGCGATGAGCCCGTTTGGACGAGTATTAAATGAAATCGCATTTCTACCAAGTTTCACTATTTAGGTAATACTAAAAAACTACACGGGTCCATTCTTTAATATTATTATTTTAAACCTTATTGATAATGCCTTGTAGTAAACGGATGCAGGTATGAGATAGTAGTAAAGTTTGCAAAATGCATACAAACGTCAAAACTAAAGACAAGTATATGTATCGGTAGACTTACTTGTTTCACGCTGGCGTCCAAAAGTATATTATTCACAAAGAACACTTCTCCCACTTTCACCATAATCCACGTCTAATTTTCACTGGTCAACAAATGTACCAAATGTATCCGTTAGCACAGTTAAACACGTGTTTGATGAATTAAAATGACAATTCTGCCTTAACACCACCATAAACATTACATGTCATGCACTAATTTCCATTTTTTAAATTATCAATGGAGAGATGAAGTCCAAGCTTATCTTACAGCTAATAGAAAAGGCACCACAAATGTCAAGAGAGAAAATGTCTCCGTGTGCTTGCTTATAAGCTTACAGCATGGACCGCTGGAAGCTGTAGCGTGTAGTAAGTGAACAGGTCGAGAAAACTACAGGTATCTATATAACAATGGAACCACTACGACTACATACAAAAACAACATAGGATCGAAAGCAACAACTTACCTGGTCTAGCACTCAGGTACAACTGTGGGATGCCAAGCCGCTTGCATGACGATGGTGTTGCTGCTGGTGCCGCTCCTGTTAAGAAGCGAGTTCATGTACAAAATAGAATTGCATTGGGGAAGAGTAAAGGCATGTGTTTGGTTTACATACCTGCGCCCTGCGCCTCTTTTGCAGGCAAGTTTTCTATTATATACACACTTGATTTAAAGGTATTATCATCATACAAGCCAAGGCTCATATTGAACATATAATCATTGTTATTATGATCACCGCAGTGGTGATGATACAGTGTTGTTGGTTGGTGCAATGTCAATACAATGTATTGTTAGAGTGAACGCATCTGATAGTAGCAGAGAGATTTT
>JAHZNB010001736.1:0-10775 GCA_027744295.1 Callyntrura guangdongensis
ACGTGGCGACGTGTGGTTATATTTTGGTATCTTATTTGTATTTGATGAAGCACTAGGATTACAACTTACGACACCAGTGGTATCAGATGCATTTTCAGAACGCACAACTGTAAAAGAATCAGTGCCAACGTCACATGAACTATCTGTTTCTGTAAGTGGGCCAACATTGTCATGCAAAACTTCTTCCGTTCCAGTTGTTTTGCCGTCACTTAAAGTGTGGTCATCATCAATCTGATTATTAGTGCTGATGGGTAAGAGTTTATCCGTATTTTCAGAATTATCTGTTGGATCTGTGGTCTTTCGTCGCTTTTTCCTTTGGACTTCGCCATGTGTATTACGTAATGGTTCACTTGTGCTCGATATGGAACGTTTCCGCGATGTCTAAAAATAAATAGTCGTCATTGTTTGACCACGTGACAAATCTAACATTTCGACAGAAGACAAATTGATTGGTTGTACTATTACCCGCCCACAATGGTACACATGCTGGAGAAAAACCGAAAGCTCGCGACTAGCACCATTTGAATCGCAGCGTCTGCATTGCCAAGTGCCAATGTTATAATCGCGTTCTGATGATATATTGTGTGTTAAATTACTATGAACAATTAATTCTGAAATTATAAACAGACGTAAAAGAGCATTAAAAATTTAACGATTTTTCAATGTCACACAACTGAATTAAATGATAAGTACCAGATATGTCTGCGCAGGATGTTACACATATTAAGCAAACATTAATCGATCCAAGAGGTATTACGCTGTCATTTGGCTGATCCGTGTCGTCTGTTCGACTTTCTAGTTTGATATCACTCTCCTTTTTAATTATTCTAGGGGTATGTTGTTCATCATTTTTGCTGGGACACTTTATAGAATGATCAAGAAAATCTGAACTGTCACAAAATATAAGGGAACATGGGCTGCAAAAGAATCCTGTAGCATCCTCATTTCTCACATGTCCATTTTCTTCATAGCATAAGATACTGGATTCCCCGTTACTTTGGCCAATCTCCGGGCGTGTCAATGGAACAGCTATTATTTTACATTAAATTTATAGCCCTTTATGAATTTAAGCCTACGTCAAATTCAACGTAATTTTTCGTCATTTCTGTCGACCTTCTTACCCATGATCGATCCATCACCAAAAATATAAACATTTTCGCCTACATATGTAACTCCGCGCACTTTCCGTTGTTGTAATTCTGCAAATGCTGTTCTTTTCGAGTTTGCGTCATTATTTGCGGGACCAGTTCCATTGCCTCGTCTGGTGTTCGTAGTATCTCTGGGAAAGGGTAGTCGTCTGACACGCGAAATTTGAAAAGCAGCTAGAATAGGTTTCAGCATTTTCTGCTCAGTTTTGGATATGATGGTTTCTCCGGTGTATATCAGTAAAACCAACTTGGACACTTGCAACAAAGTTAAGTTTTCTATCTTGATTGCAGAAGCGTCTGGGTTTATCACGCAATTCGCTGGTCGCTTGTAAATTAATTAATTGAATTGCATTATCTTAATAACATTAATTTGGACTTTGGAGCTACAAAACTACCGGCTAATCGGTTTCATCGCTCCACTCACCAATCCTATAAAGATTATTATGCATAAAAAATCATTGAACTTAAGCTATTAAGTTAATTTTTAAGCAATTTACCAATGCATTATCTAACAATCCACCGGCGGAATTAAATAAGGGCACCATTACTTTATGAATTGAAATATAACCATCAACACAAGTCAGTTTTAAGTCACAATAGCTGTGCTGTTCTTCGCCATTTTGGCAGGCTAGCAGTACATCCTTCCAGTTTATTGGCAGTTTTAAATGATCCATTTTCCTGTTTTTTAAAACTTTTGAGGTACTACTAAAAAGTCAATATAGTTCCAGAAAAACAAAGTGGATTTTTACAATTTTTTTTGTATAAATGAACGATATGTATTCTACACCTTTAAATATATAGCATCATTATTACGATATGTAGCATCCTTGTATAGTATGTTATTATATAGTATTTACAAAAATTAACGATATTCTCCTGGACTGTTTTCTTACTTCATCTCTAATAATCTTCATATTATCTTCATGCAAATCAACAAAAGCCAAAGATAATTTTATGCATACGCAGTACAAATAATATGCAATGCATTACACAGTGATACAGTGAAGAAGAATGTCAGTTTTCTGAGAAATTTGCCATTATTTGTCTTGAGAAAATAATAATTCAAATGAAGCAATAATAATAATTATTCTAAAATTATATAGGTTTATACAGCCGTTTAAGGCTTTTTGCTCGGCCTTTGATAATTGGCTCCCACCACTGCGCTCATGTCTGTATATTGTATATGTACTTTTTCATTTGTTTATCGCTATAAAGCACCATCTAGTTTTGCATGCCAATAATTGTCAATAATTGTCGGGTCCAGAAAAAAATCCCATTAGAATGTGCTTATTATACCACTGTGTCTGTATACAACAGCTGGAATTTATTATAATGTATGGAATATGCAAGGAAGGTTAAATGTAATATTCACATCAAAGTTGAAAGTATACCGGATTTTTTAAATTCATTTGAATTTCATTCCATCGTATTTTTTCCAACACTCCACAAAAATGATACAACTATGTACACATTGGAGGAAAATAAACCTGCTATAACTGCAGCAGTAGATAAGTAGCTGAAAACCTTTGTACTGATACAAGCTGAGAAATTAAATTGCTGTCAGTTTTAGTTATATAGCTTGAGTTGCTAACTATGGCCTTTTACGCCCTCTAGGGGCTATAGGGGTCAACCGGTAACGGTCTAACTTGATATTCTGACTTGCTATTTGACCTAGTACTGACTATACAAAATTTGGGCTAATTTCGATAAAGTTTAATTTTTGATCCCCCAAATGATTCCTTTGGGGTTGACCAAATTTGCTGAAATTGCAACCCAAAGATGCCACTACCCTAAGGTACCTATCATGTATGCCAAATTTGAGGCAAATCAGCTGAAGCATCTGCCAGGTAGGAGAGTGATGACGGACGGACAGACAGACAAACACAGTAAAATCGAAACTAGATTTTCAGCTACGCAATAAAATATTTTTTATATTCTAGTGGGAGCAACGAGTACGAGTTTACACAACCAAACCAAACATGAGGTTGAATGGTACGTACAAGTTTTTAGTTTGCTTGTGGTTTGCTGTTCATCCACCGTTGTGTAACGTTATTTATACACAAACATTACCAGCAAGTAAGCAAAATGCTAACTTGACATTCAAATGATGATGAATGATGAATCCATCTAATCTCAAACGAATAGAGACTCCCACTATCAAGATGTACAGCAAAAATAATATGATATGTTGTTTGTTAAAACCTTTATAACTTCATCTCTCTCTATAAACCATCACGGCCATCGACCACCAACACCAACTAGGTATGCATACTATACATTGTATAGCCTTGCCGTAAAATATTATGAACTGAGACGATAACAATAAAAAAGCCAGCCGCCCTAAAGAAACACTATTTAGATACGTACACTTTACACTTTATTTTAAAAAGCAGTTTTAGTTAAGCATACATACAACTACAAGAACCGATGTTATTCTTATTTGTCTGGATCGTCCAGTGGAACTGAGAGTGACTACCTGTTAATGGCTAAAAAAATGATATTTTATAGAGAGAAGTCATCTTTATGTTCCCGTGCTGTACTATTATGACGAATATTCATGGTCACACTTATTACACAAGCATGTTGAGCATGCGGTAAAAAAAAGCTGCCGAAGTGTTTGTTTCTATCTTTATTTGTTTGTTGGTTTGAGTGGTGTGTAGTTGTGAACGCGGTTTGAGCCAGAGTAGCAGCAGGTGCTATTTTAACACTGACGAGTACAAAGTTACAAATTCATAATTCATTTGGTCTCAAATTATCTTGTGCCCTGGAAGTTAATTCTTGGAAATAGCAATGAAATTTATTAAAATTGTTGACGCGGTATCTTTAGCCCTATTTATTCTTCCGATTCCTTTGATCGTTTTATTACAGGCAGGGTTTTATTACTATTGGGATTATGCAGTCAGCTTATTTGAAAGTGAAGGTTCTAATGAAGTATACGACTTCATTGTGGGTGAGCCTTGGTATTCAATATTAGATTAATATTGTCACAGCATAATTATCATGAAATGCTCATCATTCTTCGTCTGTTCTAATCAATATATGTAAAAAATATTGTTAAAAAATTTGCACAATCGTTACTTTTTTGTACCCAACAGTCGGAGGAGGTTCCGCTGGAGCAGTAATTTTTAACAGGTGTCAATTTTTGTTACAAATAAAAATAGTCATGTCACACAAAACCATTTTTCCTAAAAAAATGCACGTTTTCTCAACAGGTTGTCAACAAGGTCGAATGTGAAGGTGTTATTGTTAGATGCTGGAGGAAATCCCCCTTGGCATACCAATATTCCACTTTTTGCCCTCAACATGTTAGGCAGGTAAGGTTTCTAAATTGAATGACATGTGCTTTTCCGCCTCATAAAATGCAAAATCCTTTGTTGCATAATAAGTTAATAATAATTAACTATATAATTAATTAATTAATTAATTAGGCCAGAAATTGACTGGTCATACCGAACGTTACCACAACAATTTTCGCACTTATCACATGATAAAAAGGTAATAAAAGATGATCCCGCGCATAGATTCACATATCATACCGAACGTTACCACAACAATTTTCGCACTTATCACATGATAAAAAGGTAATAAAAAATGATCCCGCGCATAGATTCACACAAGGAGTTTACATAGAATTACACATTCATGGTAACAGTAAATGCAATGTTGAATGGGCTAAAAACCATCTATCTATCTTTAGATATCTATCTATCTATCTTAAGATCATCTATCTTTAGCCCATTCAACATTGCATTTACTGTTACCATGAATGTGTAATTCCATGTAAACTCCTTGGATTCACATGAGATTACAAATGAAGCAGTAAGCAATTCGTGCAATATACTTTTTTTTGCTAAATGCTTAGGAATCTATATGGCCGAGGGGGAAGGTATTAGGAGGATCCAGTGTCTTAAACTACATGATGTACGTTAGAGGACATCCTCTAGATTACGACAATTGGGCTAATATGACCGGTGACAATTCCTGGGCCTACGAGAACCTGCTGCCGTACTTTAAAAAATCATTGATTTACAAGGGCGATTTTGCGAAGAATGGTAACGCACTACTTAAACGATTTTATATTTGATGTCCATTGTTGAGCTCAAATGTGATTATGTAGTGATTTGTTAACTTCAGTAAAACATTATGGAAACAGTGCTTATGGATATCTGCATGTAGAAAGCAGGCAGATGCCTGTTCCTTTACATGATATAATTCTTCGTGCTGGTAAAGAACGTGGTTTACCAGAAACTGATGTTAACGGACCACAAAAATCTGGTAAGTTTCAGTTTGTAATATGCACATACACTTATTTGCCAGCGACCTTCAACCTGTATCAACTTCAATAAAAATTCATTTATATATTCAACCTTGTAGGTATTAGCCCATTAGAAGCAACGCTAAAGAAAGGCGCGCGTTGTAGCACATACACTGCCTTCCTCGAACCAATATTAGATCGCCAAAATTTGCGCATACGTCGCTACGCGTATGCGACCAAGGTATCTTCAAAAAAATCATATTTGTAATTTGACATTGTGATCGTCACTTTGTCAATGTCGTCTTTGTTTTACTTGGAAAAGATTAAATTGGATGCTAATGGAAGGGCCGAGGGTGTTTGGTACATGCGACATGGAAAAAGATATTTCGCTCGCGCATCGAAAGAAGTCATCGTTAGTGCGGGGACGGTGGAAAGCCCCAAGTTGTTGATGATGTCTGGAATAGGTCCGAAACAACAGTTACAAGGATTAAATGTGAGAAAACAGACAATTGACATAATTACCCGAATTGGATCAACTTTCATTTCCCTCATTGAGAGCTGACATGTGCCTTTTAGATAAAATCCAAAGTCGATCTTCCGGTGGGAGCTTTCTTAAAGGATCACATGGCTTTATTCACACCTCCTTTTTTGATTGACAAGCCGATAACAACGTTACCGGAGGAAAATTTCGGATTACACACAATCACAGAATATTTACTCAATGGCACCGGTAACCTGTTACAATTTGACATGAGTCTTTTCAGATATTCCAAAAGTCAACCAACAACATAATTTTTATGTTTTTAATATTTCCAGGTGATTTTGTATACCCAAGTCTGGTTCATAGCACTGGTTTTATGAGCTCATCATTGGCAAAAAGGGGTAATCGAGACTGGCCCGATTTGCAATTTTTTTATGGGTTTGCGGGTATGTATGAGCAGTTTACAAACGATGCAAGTAAACTGACTGGAATTAAATTGGAGCCTTTTCAGAAATGCTATGCCCCTGTAATTGGAAATCACGCAGTTAGTGCAGCTATCGGTTTAGTTCGCCCCAAAAGTGCAGGCACGCTTACGTTAAAAAGTAGGGATCCAAATGATAGGCCTGTTATTGATCCTCGTTATTTAGAGCATCCTGATGACGTCAAGACGTTCATAGAAGGTAGCCATACTTTATTGCATGGTGTTTAAAAATGCAATGGCATTCAACGCTACAATGTAAAATTAACCTTTCAGGGATAAAGTTTACTGTTGACTTAATGGAGAAAACACAAGCTTTCAAGGAACTGAATGCACGTCTTCCGGATATGACATGGCCGGGTTGTGAACAACATAAAGCTCGAAGTGATCAGTATTGGGAATGCTTAATAAGACATGTTGCCTTTACGTTATACCATCCTATCGGCACCTGTCGAATGGGGAAGGATGTTACCGATCCCCGGGCTGTAGTTGACACACAATTACGGTAAGATTTTTTTTTAAAGTTAAACCTAAAACGTCAAAATGTAAGGTCAACTTTGATAAGACATAGTACGTTTTATTTTTCCAGGGTTTTAAAGACCGCCAATACTGGTCTGAGCAGTACCTCGTTTGTGATAAACTCAAGTCCTTAATGCCAAAACAAACAAATCAGTGCTTCTATTCATTGCTAATCTAAGGATTAGTTAGGTAGTAAAAATGTCATGGTGGTTTTAAGAGAAAGGTTAAAAGCAATATGGCTGTCCGGCTCTCTAAATGCGTTCTCAAAAAACAAAGCAAACAGTAAACATACAAGATAAGTAATTAAAGACATGTATAATTTGTCTGCCGGATGTGTCGGTTGTTTTTTAATAATGTTTTGACTTCGACCCTTTACCAGTGGTCATTTATTCAGATGATGAATATGAATTTACAACAGTTTTATTATTATTTTATTTTGACATGACACAGTGCGCTGCGCGCTCAGCAAGTTTATAAGTGTCCAAAGAACTTTTGGAACTCAATTTTTAATACTTGGACTCGGATTACTATTTTTGATGCATATGACAAAAATGTGACTTTGTATTTATGATAATGGTTTTGATCTTGTGATTCTGATACACACTTAAGATTATATATGTATGACCTAATAAACTACCTAACATGAAATTTTTTACAACGCAATCAAACTAAAAAAGTACTACACAGATTTTTTTTAAACTGACAAAAATCCAGGGATAAATTATCCTCCTTGTTTTATTATTCAAAGGTCGTAATTAATGCATCCTACATTGAACCGAAGGATTTTATTCTGGATTTACCCCAATACAACTGCATAATCTTTTCTCGTATTATATACTTTGTGATGCCGTTGTTTATTTTTAACAGCAATTTAACCAAGTACATATTTTATGACTTTATTACATCTAATTTAGTTTATGGGTGGGCATGGGCATTTTTACTCCATTCTGCTGACATTTTTACTTCCTTGAGCGTGGCTCAAAATTGAATGACAAATAGGCTCTATATATTATACCACCCTCCCATTTCTTTGTGTGAGGTGCATGCCATCAAGTTTGCAAAACCAATTATTTTATTACATCCTAACAAAAAGTTAAAAAAAAGGACAAACTGGCAAAAGTTACATTTTCACATGATGTACGCATCCAAATAAAAAATATATCATTTCTTGCTCAAGATAATAAGCCCATGTTCTCATCATATCATCCTCAGGATAACATTGTTTAAGGTCAGCCGACGAATCATGAAATGCGGTGGAGTTGAAGGTGAAACGAATATTCATATAATGGCAAGAAAAATAACAATAACTTCTCATCATTCATCAAACACTACCCCAATGCCTAATGAAATCAACCACCAGATATGTTAAACTTACACTTGAGATTCCCTAAGGATGGGAACTTTTAACGGCAAAAGTGGAACAATCAAGGAATGCATAATAATATGTCTTATCTATTTGTTACATTACACTCACTACAAAATTGCCTATGGTGTTTAAGCATAATAATAATAAAGAAACATTCTGACTACGTATATAAATGTGTAGTTAGTTACATCTTACACGACCATCATCATCACACACGGCATGTTCTGTGCCTTTATTTGCGTGTCACGTATTACATAGTAACTTTGTTGTCGTTACTCACAAACGAAAATAAGCGCATGTATATTAGTGTTCCTCTTCTTTCCGATTAATTAGTAAACAAAACCATTTTTCCTTCATGTAATTTATTCACTCTTGATGCTTCTTTTGTATGAAACTGCAAAAAGACGGATATTTTTGTGAAAAAAAAACACTCGGCTGACAGTTATTGTTTGTTTAATGGAATCTTTTAATCACATATCGCCTTTGCTGTTTGTTTAAACTTTAATTTTGTTGCAAAAAAACAAAGCCATCTTTAAAGAAAAGTATCTCACGACACAAATACTGTCGGGAAAAGTCAAGAAAATAACATTACCTAGATGATATAATGAATGAATGAATGAATGAATGAATTTATTATCTGCTCATTCGGGCGACTCGCCCATGGAGCATCACTTCAAATGCAGTTATTTACAGTTTGATTAAATTGTGATACTTGGAATATCGTATAAAAACATTTTCACGAATGTTGATGATATAATAGGTATGTTTATGCAAAATGTCACGTGAATACGTCCCCACATAATTATTTAACAATTTGACATGAATCAAGTATAAATTATTTCTATAAAGAGTCCGAAACATCAACGCATTGACAATTGATAATGCTGGTAGTGATTGGTGTTGATTAGGATGATGATGAATCATTCAATTTTTTTTCTACTACCTTTCATTTGTTGCATGGCATGTGTGAAGAAAATGTGAATGTGTGAGAGGTTGCCCTATACGAAGCAGATCCCAGAGAGATAATATAAGTATATGAATGAAGAAAAGGGAGGTAGTGCTGGCTGACCACATCACCATCATCATCATCATAACAAGTTCATACTATGTAAATTTAATTCATGCCTAATTAAATATTCATGTGAATACGTTCATTCATAAACACACTTTTTAAGACGTTACAACATAATTGAATTATTTTAATTGACGACTAAAAAGATGGGAGGATGTAAACAGCCTTCGCGGTACTGTTGTAAAATAGCTCATTGTTTTTACCTGACATATTACCGCAATAATATACACAGCGTCTTCACAACCGCTTGTTTTGTGTAGGGGCGGTTAATGGATTTTGTAATGATATGTACGTCGCCTGTCTCCCAAATAGTGCATTCTGTACTACTTGAGGTTCTGCGCTAGAACAGTATTAAAAAAAAGAGAATGCCTTATCCCGATTTACAAACTTGATAATTTATTATTATTGTAAATTAAAATTTGAAAGTGCGTGCCACAACAGCAGAGAATGTGCTTGTTTTTTTACTATGTAACCTTATAATTACGCAGACTGGGAGGGAGAGGCGACGACGCAATAATTACAGAAGCTGGTAAGGATCTCATAAAAATTAACATCGTCACCATTTCTCATTCTCTACCGTGTCCCAAAATAAGGCTTTGCTACACATGTAGTGTTTTCTCGTTATCACCGTAACGCCATTGTTGTGTCTTTTAAAAAAATGTGTTTCTAAATAACTGACATATTCTCTCTTTCGACAAAATTTTTGCATGTATCGTACTTATATGCATTATCACGTGCAATTTTTAGTTTGCGGTTTTGACATGTTGTTTGGACGATGTGCTATAAAAACAACAAAAAAAAACGGCACACACGCCACCTATATTTCACGGTTCCATTGTTGCGCAATGGTTATACTTTGGTTTTCTACCGTGTGCGCATTTGGTTATCCAAATCCCTGGTTTTCCTTACTGCTTTGTTATATCAAACCGAAGAAAACAGTGATAACGCCATATCAAATAGCATATCAATAGATCTTTAGTTACTTTTCCTGAAAGCGAACTGCAGTTATCTAGAAAAATGAAAATAAAAACGGATATATCAATAAAAAAAGTCCCCATAAAATTATACGGTTTCAAACACACTTTTTTGCCACATGTACATCATACATCGCTCACGGCAAAGTGCACTATAAATTTTTATTGTTTCTTGTCAGTGTCATTGTCTATCATACAAACTTATAGAAAAAAATATTACCGTGTTAGTCCTATCTTCTCTTGAGACTCTTCCCGGTGCGACCTTGTTCTCACGCAGTCGTATAAGCATGGTAAGTACATGTGTACCTATCTAATAACATACTTTTTATAGCAAACCTTTTAAATCACACAATCATGCCTATATACCTACGTCATACCCATGTACAAAAATATGTGGTGGTATTTTGCAAGCCACATTTTAGTGACACACATTTGCTGTGCAGAAAGTAGGTTTTATTGTATGTTCCGGTGATGAATAATGG
>JAHZNB010001737.1:0-19194 GCA_027744295.1 Callyntrura guangdongensis
CGAGCTAAGTTTTAACGAGAACTTTTAACAATATTTTTTTAAACAAAGGGGGTCGTTTCCTGGCACATTCTGTTACAAACTATTTAGTACAACAATTAACTTATATTATTTATATATCTGTAATTACCTATACTGCTGGTTTTATTTAGCAGTTAATAAATACAATCAAGTCACTGCTCACAGTTTCCAAAATCACAACACACACTTGTAATTTTCAAATCGTAAAAGACTTTTCTACTCTTCTATATAATTATAATTTAATATAACAATTATAATTTTGTAAAATTATTATCGGCAAATTGTACATTTATTCATTCATTCAACTTTTTCTTAGTCAAATTTAACCGCTGTCGTCGAAAATTGTGAAATAAAAATATTTTCTTAAACTTTCTAACTGTTTATATTTTGTGTATGTATATATTTTCTCTGAGTTTAAGTTAATCATTATTACCCCTAGATAAAAACTTGGTTAACATGTTAACAGGTAAGCCGTTATTAGGACAAAAACTTTTAAGTTTTCATTTTATATAACACGAGTAGGTAATAATTAATGTCTAGAGATAATTTTCATTTAAATCAACAATAAGTTGTTACACAAGGTTTACATCATATGGCACTCGAGAAATCTCCATACATTCACAATTCAGATACAAACATGTCATCAGATACGTCCTACACAAACATCACTACACTGTGTTTCAAAATTATAAATACATCCAGTTTTTGTAATAAATACATTTTCCCTCTTTCGGACTGCAATAATAATAATTATTATTATCATCAGCATTACTTTTAATCGTTTTAATTAATTTTTAATTAATTACTAGCAAGGGAAGTAATGAAGTATGTATATTTCTAAGCCAAAATTAAAAATGCCTCTTAAATGCTTGTAAAGTGTAAATAGTTAAATATAAAAAGATTTATAATTGATCTCTTGTATATGAACAGGGTACATAATAATTTTACCGGTTGTTATTATAAAATCGTTAAAACTTTATCTTTTACTGCACATGTTCATTAGCACGTATTAACTATACATTACGCTTCTTTAATATACGCCGGTTAGTCTTCTAAACTGTAAATTTTTAACGGTTATCACAGTCCAACTTATGCAACAAGTTTATAGTTTCTTTATATAATATTATTCCATTTTTGTATAATATTCCGGGTTCTCAGTAGAAAATAACAATAAATCATTTCCCCTCTCAACTTTGTGATTCAACTTGTATTGAAAAGAAGCCTATAAATTTATGTAAACAAAAAACTGTATACCTGCTTGTAACAGAGAAAGCTGTATTATAATAATTATGCTGTTGTAATTAAATTAATGTCCTGTAAAAATGTAATTGGAGTAAAAAGGGAAATACTGATAAATAAAATTGTCGAGGTAGAGAGATAATATAAAGGTAACAACCGTACCAAAGACAATAAAACATTTTTTTATTATTCGGCGAACAAAAATATTAAAAAATAAAAAGTGAACACAAAAAATCCAAGCTAAAAAATTGCTTTTACAAAGTTAACATTATATATTTTTTCCAGTAATGTACTTAAATATTCAATTACTACGAATTACTTGCTCTTCTATTACTATTGGTAGAAGCAGCGTTGATGGATAAATTGGGTGGTGGAGAGATTCTGTCCGGAGGGGAATTGGATCTAACCGTCGCGGATGCTGATGATGTCGACGGCAGCGGTAAAGTTTGAGGAGGGAGGTTTATTCCTGGTAATTGGAAGCTAACACGACGCTCATTTAGTAAAGCAGTGTTTATCCTCTGCTGAATAAGAGGACTGGTAGCGGGATCTGGGAAATCGTCCCCGATATCTTGATGATGATGGTGATGATAATCCGCGAAACTAAGTGGTATGGTTTCCTCCGCGGTTTCCGCTATAGAAGAGGACAACCGTCGAGCAGGGTCGTGTTTTGGGAATTGTCGGGGTGAGTGACTGCGAGAATGTTGTTGCTGGTGGGCGTGCTGGGAGCGAAGAGAGGTAGGGGAGGAGGGATAGTTGGGAGATATTTGGCCTGTTCCGCCCCCACCCAAGCTTCCATTAGGGGAGTGATGAGGGTGAGGGTGGTAATAATGCCGGGGTTGATTAGGGGAGGATCCTGTGGTGGGACTGGTGCCACCTCCACTACCCCCACCCCCGTCCACGTGACTCATACTGTGCCACTTGGCACTGGTGAGGAGACCTGTGGTGGCTGGAACCACGTAAAACTTGACCGGTTGCTCGGACATTTTTCTCCGGCCAAAGTGAGCCATTCCTGCGGGGAGGAGAAGTGCGGTGGGAGAATTTGTACTGGAATGCTGCTGATGATGAAAATGGGAGGAGGTGGAAGGCGATATGTTACCTCCTGCTCCTCCTGGAGAAAGGCTGAGAGGGCTGACGCCTCCTCCTCCATTATTAATACTGTTTGATGAGCCGCTAGCTCTAATGAAAGCCTGCTGCTCGTGTTCCGCCACAGCATCTCGACTTCGTACTGTACTCAGACGTCGAGGAACTATTACCAAAGCGATACCTGCCACCTGAGCTCCACCGCCGGAGTTACCAACTGGTCCAAGTGGGGGCCTTAAAATAGGACTAGTTGGATCCTCAATATCCTCGTCTTCATCCTCCTCACAGATAACCCCTCCCACAAGACTGACACTGGCAATACTGTGATGACTAGGGGGACCACCCACCTGATTCTCCTCATCTCCTCCATCCTCCTCTTCTTCATCATCCTCATCATCTTCGTCGTCGTCGTCATCATCATCCACATCGCTCACCTCGTAATCCTCCTCGTCTTCGTCATCGTACGTACCCGGATTGAGTGGCCCATGTACCGGACATACTTCCGGTTCGATAACCACCTCATCCGAAAAGAATGCAGACTGCCTCACCAGTCGGGGGCGATTTGTAGCGATTTTTGCACTTGCCTCTTCGTCATCAATCTCATCATCGTCAATTTCTGGATGAGGCCCTACAGAGCTCGTCCCTCCCCCACTGGTTCGACCAGATGACGGCGCTTCCTTTATTTTCTTTGGAGGCTTTTTAATTTTTACCCGTTTCTTTTTCTTCTTTTTCCCCCCGCTTTTTGTCCCTTTTGCCAGGGCGGACACAGGAGCCGCAGCGTTTACCGCGGTCACACTACTCCTTCTTGGGATTTGCGTGGGTGGCCCGGGTATTAGCGGGGGAGGATTCTGATTTTTTATCGTGTTTGACCTCGTCAACGTTGCCATTTCATCATCCGAATTTGCTGCTGGGGAGATCGCTGCTACACCTTGGGCTGCCGCCAAAATGGCCGGATTCGCCGCCGCAATTGTCCCAATATCCGTAGCCGCCGCTGATCCTGTAGCAACCGCCGCCGCTGCTGCGGCTGCCGCCACAATATCCGTAGCCGCCGCTGATCCAGTAGCAACCGCCGCCGCTGCTGCGGCTGCCGCCACGGCCGCTGTACTAGTAGGTAATGTCGTTTTCCCACCCGCTAATCCTTGTCGCCCCACACCACCTGCACCTCCTCCAGCCCCTCCCACTCCTCCTGCCGTTGAGATCCTTTTAAAGCTACTTTTTCCCCCTCCAGAATGACTGGCAGCATCACTGGAAACACTAGACCGAGACAACCTCCAAGTCGCCGTGCTGTTACTCGTCGCACTTGAATCATTCCTGCTACTTGATAAATTAGAATCCTGAGAGGGTTTCCGAGTCACTGCCCACGAGTTTCGACGCCGAGGCTCAATCATCCTCAGCGGTATCCCGCACCGATTTTGCAACCGCCAAGAGTCGCTTCGAGAGCTGCTGAAATTGTCACTGGATACACTGGGGTGTCGTTGATGTTTCCCTTCCGCCCCGTCCACGGGATAGTTGGTTCCAGCGGTGCTGTACAGGTAGCGCCTCACGTTCCGCATTCTATAATCTTCCTCCTTCTGCATTTCCCCAAAATAAAGCAGTTTTACTCCAAAAATCGCCGCTTATCAAAATACATAATAATTTTTGTCTTTCAAACCTTTTTTACCTGCCGGCTATCCTTTGGTGGTTTCTGGCACAAGATATACCGGCAAAAGAATCTACCCAGCGGACCCATGGCACGCAGCCTTTCCTGCGACTTGATAAAACGGTATTTCGCGTTTCCATTAACGTCAGCTCCATTTGGATGCAATCTAAATTTCCCAAAAAATACCATAAATCAAGAATCCACAATGCGTGTCCTCCTAATTTGCTGGGTTTTTCCCAGGCTTACCCAGAATGGCAAATGCAAGGCTGTCCATCTTTAGACGATTTCTCTGTCAAGCTGCCCGTGTTCGGGGCTGTTTGCCGATTGCTGAAATTAGAGCTGTGTCGACACCGTCCAATTCCTCGCGTAACTCGACTCTCCTCGATAGCCTACGAATTTCAAGACAGCCAAATATATATTTTTTCTCCCTCATCTCAAGTTACCTGCGTAATTTCTAGCATCTATGAACAGTGACTACGGAACAGCGGGGGACCGGGGGGAATAATCACATCCTGTAATGTTAAAGGTCAAATTTCTAAGGGGGATTTGTCCCCCGTCCCCCGGTTTCGCAGTCTATGCTGAAAAATATGAATTTGAAAAAATAAAGTTATCAATTTTCCACGTAAGAGCGACAAAATTAACGGTATTTTTAACGGTTGGGGTCATCCATACTTTGTTCAAGTGCATGGCATGTGTGATGGCGTAGTGACGCTCCATGGTGATAACCGCCAGTGTAAAAACGCTCAGCTCGCTGCTCAACACCCCAAAAAAGCCCGCAATTTGACACGCTGATGACAGTTGCCATTTTATAGCAAATCGACGAAATTCCCCTAACGTTGCGGCATCCACCACCGCCAGAAAGCCGAGATACACCCCCATAAAAAAGTCCGCCACGGCGAGATTACAAACAAGAAATCGCGGAACGTCCATTTTCGTCCGGGAAAAAATGAGGACAAAGACCACAGTTCCATTTCCCATGAGCGCCAGCAAAAACACAATCCAGGTCCCGCAGCGGAGCAGCCACCAATCAAATAGGTCCGTGCAAGGGAGAAACGGCCCTGGTCTGGGGGTGCACACGATTCCGTTGTTGGGATTGGTGCCGGCAGGGGGAGAGCCACTGACCACTCGCACTTTGGAGGAGAGTCCGCCTCCCAAAGTGTCCCCACCGTCATCGGAAGATCCCCCACCACCCTCCGATTCAAATTTTTGCCAAAATTCGTTGGCCAACTCGACTCGGTTTGAGAGGTTCACTGGCAACAAACAGAACAGCAAACACAAAACATTTTTAAAGGTTGATTTTTACACGATTGGTCATAAAAAAAACTTGTCGCTTAGAGGGTTTCCACTATTATCATCATTATCACGACTGTACCATCTAAAATATTTAATTTATTGAGCATTTCTCTCAAAGAAAATATAACCCGTCATTATATTTAGCGACAGCGGAACAGCGGGGGACCAGGAGATAATCCTATTCTACAGTGTTTTGCGCTCCCTATCCTATAATGATAAAGGTAAAATTTCAAGGGGGATTTGTTCCCCTATTCGCCAAGTTCCGCAGTCTATCTATGATTATATTGGCCCAAAGAATCTGCGCTTTGTTGATCATTAAATTCACTTTTGTAAGAACTAGAAGCTCTGTAAAAACACTGTATAACGTGTGGTCCATAACGATAAAGATTTACACAAAAATTTTGTCAAGTTTGGTTTGCAAAACCTAGTCTCCCTTCAGCTCGCGTACTATAAACTACGAATAAATCAAACTTACATCGGGTTTTATCAGTTTCAATCACTCAACAAAAATCCTTTAAAAATATACTTTTTTACACATCATTAAAATATTTTGATAACCTGTCAAAACGGGCGTATATTGAATACAATGAGGCACGTTTCTCTCCCTGCTGTAAAACATTTCCTGACAAGTTATGCGCATCCGGGATTTTTTAATGAAAGCCTTATACAATCGCAGTTGCAAATTTATTCTACTCTTGTCATTATTATTTCCCTATTGTGTGTCACTCCCAATTTCTCCTTCCATCCTTATTAATAAGCTTTGTGTTATCATCATACACGTCTTGATGATGATGAGACAACCATCACAACGACGATATATATGATCTCTCTTGAGAATTTCGGTTGAGATGATGATAGTATAACATTGTCATTATTTTCAAGCTGTCTCTCTTTCTATAGCAACAATAGACATACAAACTTACTATTAGATAAACTACTTTTATTAAAATTGATGAAAACAAATAATACTGCTCGGATTATACACTTGGGACAACTACACATCCCTCCCTTCTCCGGATTTATCCAGCAAGATTACCTCTTTCATGAAACACTGGAAAACTACACTAAATTATGATCCTGCTGATAAAAGCATCTAAGCATCTCTCTCTCTGGTTACCATGTTTTTGCTAGTTTATTTTTCTAACCGTTTTCTGCGTCGTGTGATGACCCAAATTGTATGTATCAAAAAGTATGCTTGCCAGTTATCTAGTATCGTTAGGTAGACACTTTTTGAACAAATTCTGTTTTGTTGTTTCCGTCGTCGTCGTTGTCAAGCACAACGGAACTGGGGGATGGGGGGTCATATCCCTCCCTTGAAATTTTACGTCCAAGTTATATGATAGAGAACCTAATGCATTACAGGATATGACTATCCCCTCCTTGTCCCCCGCAGATTCTCAGTCACTGGTCGTCGTCATCATCATGAATCATGAGTGCTGTGACTGCTGAGTAATAATAGCAATCTATACAAACGGATCAGATTATCCTTCTCCTCTTGTGTCACACATGCCTAAAGACTGCTACTTTCTGCTGTTTATGATTAACCTGATTACGTGAAAACTGGAAAATAGGACACTGCTATTATGAACGACACAACTAATCATAATAATGTAGTGGTGGTGTGTTGAAGCTGCTGCAAACAAATGTTTTCGTTTCCTCAACCATCCCCATCTCCCTTCTCTGCTGTCATCATCGTCCAAAATTTTAAACAAAGGCGCCAGAGTATAAGTTAGCAGCGAGCGACACAAAGACGACAACAAGTTATGCCTTGGGTTCTGTTGCGACCTAAATCATTACTCCAGTTTGTTGTTCTTTTTCGTGGGAGGATACACTGCGGAACAGGGGGATGGGAGGCAAATCCCCTTCTAAAGCTTGACTTGAGCTTTGATGCCCCATTCCATTTTAAAATTTCAACCCCATCCTTTTCCCCCGCCGTTCCGTAGTCACTGTGTTGGAGGAGAAGCGTATTAAGATGTTGTAAAGCTGTACAAATTGGCGTATTATGCACTTTCTTTATCGCCATCATTTTCATCCGTCATTTGTACGAACAAATTGGCAGAAATTGAGGCTTCGCCCTGCCAGCAGTCAAGTTAACGATGAAAGACGACGAAACGGAAGGATGATGACGGTAATGATTATTACGTTGATGATACGTTACAAACAATTTGTTTTTATTTTTGGCCCAAAACACATTCACATATTTTAAGGGACGTCTTTTCTGTTTCAGTTGGATTTTTGGAAGAAATTCAACTAATTATCAGTATGTCGAAGAAAAGTATTAATTTAATTTAATGTAAGCCGACAATAATAAAAAAAACGGTAATAATGAATTTTCTTGTGTAGCGTCACTTCCATACGGCGTTACTACTGCGCAATGCAAGTTTGAGTTGATATCCTTTTAACTTTGAAAACAAGTCAACGTCGTCGTCGCTTCCAAAAAAATGGTTTTATGATTAGCAGAACTTCGACTTCGAGTGTCTTGTAATTTGGCAGCAGCATCATATATAATATTATTATCCTGCCGTATTCCCGTCATCTGGCATTCTCTCACACAACAGCTCTCCATTTTATGAAAAACAATTTGCTTTCTTTACTTTTTACGACTCTACTTGAAAAAACGCGATAGATTGACTTCAGCAGCAGAAACATCGTCAATTCCAACAACCCACCCGAAAACATAGCCATACTCAATCTATTAATCATCAATGCATCTCTGTCGCTTTTTCTTGTTTCCTCCATCTGTCATTACATCACCGTTACAACGACTCCACTCTTGATGCTGCTGCTACTGCCATTTTTCTGGGGCATGACGCCTATGCATGGCGTTAAATTGGGACTAATTGAAATATATCCAATACTACTGTTGTTCGAAACTCTTTTCACTTTTATAGGAAAAACTCAACTCAAGAAAAGTTGGCTAATTTTGAAGTGAGTTGATGTGCGAACACTGCTAAAAAATGTTGCGCTTCCCTCCCCTACTACCATCATGTATGCCAGCAGCTGGTTAGCGAATTAAGGGGAAACTTTCAAATGGGGACGGATACTGTAAAGCCGTCTTTGTGCGGATCTTGATAAACTGGATGAAAAGAGAGAGAAAAGAGATGAAAGAACGGAAATGGAGAGTTTATTTGATTTGAGGGAGATTACTAAGCTAACTTGCTTGCTGGGTTTATGGATTGACTGTGAATTGAATAAAGTCGTCGTCGTCGTCATCATCATCATCATCAATAATCAATTGAGTTACACAAGCAGTAAAGCAGTGACTTGAACCGTGCTAATCATTTGTTTTTCTAACTTTTTTAATGACTAATTTCTCAACAGTGCTGCTCATGCATTGTAAGTAGAAACGGATGAAAAATGACGGGGAGTATAATTTATTGAGGTTATCAGGTCAGTTGAGTGATGAGATGATAATACTGCCCTGCTCGTTTAATTTAGCTGGTGGGGTAACTTGGATTCGTTATGGTATTATTATTTGTTAAATTTAAATGGCAAAGTTTAAGTTTCGTTTTTTTTTCTTACAAAATCCCGGCCAACTCCAGTTGAGAGCATCAAACGCGTTTGGAAACTCGTTTTCGGTGGGATAGAGCACGTAGTCTTTCATGTCTTCGCCGGAAACCGGTCCTCGGCTGTCCATAAATTGGCAGCAGTGATAGGCATACGAGACGGCCAGACGGCGCATTTTAGGAAAGTTTTCAGGACCTGGGAATTCTTTGAGATTTGGGTTGTTGTGCGTTTTCAACTCAACGAGACGGGTGAGGCCGGCTGGAGGCAGGGTTGGGAAGAGATTGTCGTTCAGATTCCTGTTTTATTTGTCCACATACAAAAAAGAAGGTATTGGTGGGAACTTGGAGGTTTTTATATTCAATCATGATATATACATAAATATAACGGGTGACTATGTGTCTATTATATGACTAGTCTATATATTTTTTAGTCGTGTGCGGTGTCATTAAAATATTTTACGACCAGACCAGACTAGACGACCAAAGATTACAAACGTATATGAGGGCAGGCACTATTTTATGTAATGATACGGATGTAAATGTAGGATTGAGACAAAATTTTGGTACGTGTACACAGAAAAAACGTCCGCTAATGACCTCCCTCAATGGAAAAGCTATTTTGCAAAAACATGTAATATATGCACCGTATAGGTCTGGTCTGTTTGACAAACACTTATAAACAGAGAAAAAGAAAATTTGTAGCATTTATTTATATGATGTGTTTTTTTTAGATAATGTTTCATTTATCATTAAAATTATTAGTTCGACAATGTAAGTCTGTAGCGCCGCCGCCGGGTAGGATTTAAATATTTTGCATATAGGTCGCTTAGCTTGTCATATTTGTAATATTGAAGCATTTCCTAGCTTACTAGGTGTAGTTGCTCTCGTTACTAAAGTATCAAAAATAAAACTGCAGGTTATTTTTTCAATTAAATATAGAAAGGGAAAGGGTATTTGTAAAACTTTTTGTGTCGACCAGTGGTACTTTTTATTTTTTTATGTTACCTCTCTACTTTGTCAAAGGTTTGAAAAATTATTAGTTCGACAATGTAAGTCTGTAGCGCCGCCGCCGGGTAGGATTTAAATATTTTGCATGTAGGTCGCTTAGCTTGTCATAATTGTAATATTGAAGAATTTCCTAGCTTACTAGCTGTAGTTGCTCTCGTTACTAAAGTATCAAAAATAAAACTGCAGGTTATTTTTTCAATTAAATATAGAAAGGGGAAGGGTATTTGTAAAACTTTTTGTGTCGACCAGTGGTACTTTTTATTTTTTATGTTACCTCTCTACTTTGTCAAAGGTTTGCATAATTTTGAGCAGTATAAAAGGAAGTTGTGGTAAAGAACTGATCGTTTTAAAAAAATGGGGAACGGTTTTTTGCAGTAGTGCTCTTAATTCAAATAAATGTCATTTTTCTGTCGCAAACAGCTTCCGCAACAGTAAATTTCTCTCTTTTTTTACTCGATGTCCCTAAATGTACTTTGCTATTTTATTACCACACACACTCTCTCTCTCTCGTCTTGTTTGCTTGTTTGGAGCGAGAATTTACGACTTTTCCACGTTATTTACTACGATAAAAAAGTTAAGACCAGAAATGCCACTGTTCGTTGTCGTCGTTCACTGAAAAAGATTCAGACATGCATATATGGCAAGTATATACGGTTGATCATTCTGCTGTGGTAAACTGACTGGTGGTGGTGGGTTATTGGTCTTTATTGATTTTAACTCTGGCAATATTTCATGTTTATCTACGCTGATTTCCTCTAAAATATCGTCCTGGTAATACTTAATAAAACCCAGAATGATGATAAATTAGTTAACCAAGTCAAAATAGAAACCGGAAAATCGCCAAACTTGCCTATAGTGGTTTTTATTATGGAGGAATAGGAATCTCTTTTATTGGGTGCCATTATAAAAAGGTTTCTTACTTTAAAAAGTTAATTTTTTAAACTGTGCCATTTTACTTACAAATCTTTAAGATTGGGCACATGGTTAAACGCATCTGGATCAATATGTTCAATTTTGTTGAAACTTAGATCCCTGAAAAAATACAAATTCACAATTAAAATTTCCTTACCACAAAGTTGCATGTAATAATAAGATACAACGAACGGCTTACAAAACGCTCAAGCTGGTAAGCCCTCGCAACGACTCATTGTCGATTTGCTTAATTTTATTCTTTTGCATGTGCAGATCATACAGTTGATCCAGGAACTCTAAAGCGCCCGCCTCAATCTCCGTAATTTCATTGCTGTTTAAATCCCTACAGAAAAGGAAAATGGGCAAAAGTATGCATCCAAAACACTTTATAAAAAATAAACAACTCTGATGTGTAGCGCAGCCACCAGCATTACTACTACTACTACCACTCGTGCACACACGCTCATCTCATATTTCATTTTGGCAAAAAAGGATCATCAAAACGACACGTAATTTCATCTCTCTCTCACTCTCTATCTTTCCGCCTTCTTCCACAAATTCTTCGTATCTGGGACACACTTTTTTCTCAATCACTTCCGGTGCTCTTTTCTCTCGTTCCAAAACATTCATTTTTTATTATTTATCCCCACCACACCACCAACTGACCTCTCTCAAATCAAACTTTATTAGATTAGTTCTCTCCACGAAATAACGACTATCATTACCAAAATAACTTGAACGTCGATTACCCCTTTTGCATTCGGAAATGCTTGACTGGATTCGCAAATGTCAAAAAATATTGAAATGGGGTCAAACCAATGAAATCAACAAGAAGGAAATATGTGTTTCTAGTATGATAAATCTCGAGATGGATCAACTTTCCCAATTTTATCTTTTTTTTCTTCAAAGATTTCATTACATGGGATTGAAAACAAAAATGTTGTTTATGGCATGAGTATAGTAACTGGTTGGCTGCGCCCAATTGTGTGTCTGAAACAGCTCACTTACAGCACTCTCAGCTCAGTGCACTCCGATAGTCGAGGAATTCTCTCTAATTTTGTCAACTTGAGATCCCTGTGATACAAACGGTACATAACATAAGCACACATATTATATATAAACATATAATGACAAACTTTTTCAAAGCACGCTCCATTTATCATTTTATCTGAAATTGTCACGTATTTGGACGTAAATTGACTCTGGTGCACTCACAAAATTTTAAGGTTTGGAGTGAATTCACACAAATTATTGGGCACGCTTTGCAGAGGACTCCGGTCGATCCGCAGCGTATCCAGGGAGGCGGTGCCGTTTAAGTGAGGAAAACTGAGATTTTTCACGTTAGAAAGGATTCTACAAAAAAACATTTTTTAATAAAAAATTAGCATTTCATTAAATCATTTTTAGTGGCGTTTTGTTAACTACAAAATGAATGGCGGCTACCACGCAAAAGTTTTTTTCTTACAGCTTTTTTAAATGATGCAAATGAGAAAACCCGTCAGGATGAATGTGTTTGATCGGATTATCCTTCACTTGGAGAAGCACGATTCGCGGGATAAATTTCATGAAAAGGGATGTCTATCGTGGTAATCTGGTTGTGCGCCAAAGTCCTGAATAAAATTTGAGAAAACCATAACAGCAAAAAGTTCTGTACAACAGCCAATATGCCACAGGAAATAATTCCCTAAACTGACTTACAGTTCTTGTAAATTGGGTAGCTTTTCCAGCGCATCAGAAGGTACTTGTTGTAATTTGTTGTTGTTTAGCTCCCTACAAATAAAATACATTCCACTTTCAATCAAAATTTCTTCCATAAATTTTCCTCAACATGCTCGTTTCCGTCTACTTACAGAATAATAAGACTCGTCAAAAACTCAAAAGCGTCCGGGGCAATATGCTCAATAAAGTTGTGACCCAGTCGCCTATTCACACCAAAAAATAAATCCTTCTCTCAAAACAGCGCACATATATTTTTTCATAACATGTTCCCTTTTCATATTATCAATTAATTCCCCCAAATCATTATCAAATTGACTACTTATCACCATGTACTATTTTTTCTGTATTTACAACATTTTCCACTTACAATGCCCTAATGCGCCCATTCCTTGCCAAAACACGACCTTCCACCCCCGCAATCCTGTTGTGCTTCAGATCACTATTCGTTGTCAGCAGCAGCAGGCGGCAACATACACAAAAAACAAAGAAACAAACACACCAAAACGTTTTTAATCACTTTTCTCTTGAGTACATTGATTACGAATTGGTGTTTGTTTAAAACACTGTTTTTCTCTCTGCAGCCACTTACAGTCAATAAAAAGCACAAAATAAACAGACACACAGAACATCATCATCATCACCAATTTTCTCTGATTAGTTGTAGGCACGTCAACCGGCAAATCAATATGCTTTTCATCATCGTCGTCGTCATCATCATCATCGACATAAAAAACCCATCTCTCATACATTCCCTCCCCAATTTTTCTCTTTTCCTCGTCTACAATAACTCGTCGCCACTTTTCGCCGTTTACTGACCCACTTATTTCCGTGGCTTTTTCCACAATTTTTGTACACCAGGAGAAGTTGCTCCGTGAAGACAACCACGCTGTTATACAACACCAGTGTTGTTGATAATGAGGATATTATAAGGAAGATACAAACCCAGAAAAAAATTGTACCACCACCAAGCATCATCATCACCAGCAGCAGTAAACAGACACATTTTTTCTCTTCTTCATCTTCTTGTTTAGCAGATCAAGTTACACAATTTATTTCATCACCATCATCATAGCATGCCCTGCTAGCCAGATACTCTCTCTCGCCTTACAACTGTCGGACGTTAACATGTCAGCGTTGTCGGGGTCGTTATTTTTTCAACAAGAGAAATTACGCATGTACTTACAGCATGCATATTAGCTAGTACTCTAAATTAAATTTCTGTCCAAGAGTGAAGAGAAAAATTAGACTCTGGGAAAGAGAGAGAGAAAACAAATTTGCGCTTTTGAGCTGGCCTACTATTTTTGCTTTTGCGGTCAAAATTATTTACTTTAGTCGCTGGTATTGTTTTCAGCGACTTTACATCTCTCTCACCGGCTTTAATACAAACACTACTATTGGGTGGAAACAGACGAGAAGAAAAATAACAACGGCGCGGAAGTGTACACAAAGAGAGAGAAAAATATGTAACATGACAGCTTGTCATTCCGTCATCCGTGCTGGTATCTTGCGCAAAGCAGGAGTGTAGCGCAGACGCGCCTGTCTGTCAAGTTTGGAGGACGAGGGAAATGCTTCACCATAACAATACATCCTTTTCATTTGTTTTGAGTTTATCAGTCTGTTCATTCTTTGCTATTTTACAGGCTGTCTGTTTAGTCAATGTAAAATTCCTTGTAGGCTGGGGTTTGTTTAGAAGTGAAAGTACACCCGGGGAATGACGGTTTCTTTTCAGATGTGGGGGAGTAAAGGGGGAAAACAAAAGGAGGAACGATGAAAAGTAAACTGATACGTAACTACTAATTTCAATATTGACAGAGACGCTTGGGTTATCGTGTTTCGTTGTGACACATAAAAAAAGTATTTTTATATGAAAGGAGAAAGGTGTCCACCACAACAATCAGCGTCTCCAATTTTCTAAAAAATACATGGCGTCATGTAGTAGTGTGAAGAACCTCATGTTTCTCGTCGATAAGTAGTTTGCTTGCACAAGTTCATTCCTCTTTTTTTGTTCCGCATTTTTAAAACTAATTTGTAAACTGACAGGAAGAGAAGAGAATTTACAAAAAAAATATTTATTTTCAGTCAGAGATGCAAGTAGTCTGTGAAACCGTCAACGGCGGTGTTGGCAGTGTAGAAAGCGTAATATGAAGCTACGAAATAAGAAAATGAATGGGAAGGCGACAAGGATGACAAGACAAGAGTTGCATGCTTAACTGCATGTTATTTTTTCAAAACAAAAAATATACTGCGTCTTGTCCACAGGTCTCCCCCGTTGCATGGCGTCATTGTCGTCATCCCAGTAGTACCAATAAAAAAGAATGCAGTCAACGGAAAAGTAATACAAACTTCTTGACAGGCTGACATTTTGACGGATTCTTACTCTGTCTTGTAACGAAAAACTGCATCTTTCTCTTTCCCTCTCTCGCTCTCAAACGCGCGGTGTTTTAGGCAGCTTAACTGAAAAGTCTTTTTCCTTCATCGTCGTCACCATCTCATCAAGTCAGTTTTTCAATAGCAGCCCAGCATCCACTTTCTTGTTTTCGTTTTGAGGAGGAAAAACAGTCAGGAAAATTATTGCGGACAATCTATCAAAGTCCCTGTCTCTCTCGTTTTTGCTCGGCGCTCTTTCTCTCTCTCTCTCTCTACAAAAGATTGGTGGCTCTCTCGCAAGCCGTGCTCCACTTCCACTTGTTAATTTCGAAAGAAAGTAGGCTTTTCAAATAAACAAGCCATGAAAATGAAACAGGGAAAAAGGGCAGAAGGAGAGGAGGAGGAGTGGAACAAGGAAGAGGAAGACTTTTTTGGAGGATAAATGAATGGACTTGTTGATAATGAACACTGTTAGATCTCTGGGTGATACACTAGACTCGGCTCTGATGCTACTGATTAGAAATAAAGTTGGAGAAAATTGAAGATTTCTCCTCCTTTTTGTGTGGACTTAGTGTCGTTGCCCTCCATCTGTTCCATCCACACAAATTTAGACGCCCACTGTAAAGCTAATAAAATTTCCAACGGAAACTGGAAAATTGTTGAGAGCATGTCTGGAATTTTTAGTATTTGTTGTTACATCAGGATGTCAACACAAAAGGTTAATCAGATTTCTCATCTCTCTGCGCCAATATAAAAGCTTGGAACATTTTCCATCATTGCAGTCGTCACCGCCATTTTAAGTGAAAATTAATTTTTCCCCTTCTTTGGCAAAGCTAATGAACGATGAGGCTTTCTTAGGTATGCACGATGAGAAGTTTGTTAAATAAATAGTTGTGTCGTCTCGCGCTCTCTCTCTCTCTTTCTCTACTTCTCTTTCCATTGGGTCTACTTTATTACTGATGCACGATGAGAAGTTTGTTAAATAAATAGTTGTGTCGTCTCGCGCTCTCTCTCTCTCTCTTTCTCTACTTCTCTTTCCATTGGGTCTACTTTATTACTGCTTAAACGAAACTACACGGCTTGTTTACATAAAAGCTCTAATTCTCTTCTTCTCAGAGAGTTGCCTCCTTCGAGCGACGACGACAACTCCGTCGGAGAGCACTGCACTACGGGTTTTGCAAATAAATTAGAAAATTAAAGGAGAAAAGTCGTAAAGTAGCGACAAAAAGTCGTAAATAAGTTGGCGGCATGAAAAGGCAAGCATAAAGGAAGGACCTTAGAATTTAAATTAATTTTTCCACTTCTTGACTCTCTCTCTCTCTGTCGTTTTCCTCTGAGAGTATTGTCCATACATAATTATATGGTATGGTACATTGGCATTCCGCTTGGGAAGTAGATTTGAGAGAGAAAGAGCTAAAGAAAATGCAATAATTTTACGACGACATTCACCACTGTCCCCAATTTTTTGTTAGTTTCCAACTTCCGGTTTCATCTTCTGCTCTAATTAATATTCCAAACAGTTTTTACAACAGTTTTTATGTGTATCACTTCTCTCTCTCTCTCTCTCTCTCTACTTTTCTGCAATTTTGGGTTACATTTCTAAACTGTAGTGGAGTTTCATTTGTGAACAGAAACGGACACGCCCCTCACAACAGTGTCGGTTTTTGTCACAGCAAATTATCGGCCTGGGAATGTTTCGCACCACCAAGTTTCCTCTTTTTCTTGCTTATCAATTTTGCTTTATCATTTCCTGCTATGCTATGCACCCGAGTATAACTAATATGCTCATTATGCTCCTGTATACTTTGCGACTAACATTAGCACAAGTTTTGATTTCCCCCCATTTTTTACGACAAAAAGTAGTTCCATCGTCGTTACGCACGTTTCCACGCTCCTAATAAAAATATTCAACGAAGCATTTTTTTTATTCCCTTAATGACAATAATAACCACTTTTGTGCGTAAGTAAGCAGTTTGGAAACAATAGCGGAAAACACACGCTGACAACATTAAAAGTTGGACGTAACTGACGCAAGCCTCTCGTCATCTTCCGCCCCTATCACCACGCATTAAATCAGTAGGAGATTGTTCAGAAAAAATAGTAGATAAACTGCTCCTTAATAATAGAGTGCGTATTTCGTATGGCATATTATCTCACAAAATTTCCCTGCTTTTTTCCGTCGTCTATCATAATACCGTTATTCCGGGTAATTCGATAAACTCCATAAATTACTGTAGTCTCTCTGCTCTGCTCTCTCTCCTCCATCCAAACTTCAAGTTGTTTTTATGGCATATTTTCCCTCTTTATCCTTTGATTTCGCTTTGATTCATTCAGTGAACCCTACGATGCGTAAAAAAGTGCGTAGGTGTGTGCGTAAGAACTGTCTCTCTCAAGTACTCTTTTGATATCTTCAGTAGACCATGAGTTGTTGTTATTGCTGCCAGGGAATATGTATTTTTTTACGGGAAACACGTGCGTGTGTGTACGTGCGTGTGTATCACAATGGCTCCAGTGGTCGGAAAGAGAGAAAAAATTGAAGAAGATAAGTGGCAGTTTGTGATCCACTTAAGTATGTATATACCAGGGAGGGACGCAAAAGTAGGAGAAAAAGGAAACCATGGTTGTTGTTGTAAATGGAACACTGTATCACAGTTGGAAACGAGGTGGTCCAGAGGGGAAAAAACTGTTTTTATGTGACACGCACAGATTTTCGTTTGGACAGAGACGACAACAAACGCCTTTGCAACGATGCTGCTATTTCTACACGACGGTATAACAATAAAGCTAAATTGCTGATGCTGCCATGCTGGTACGAAGTTGAGTGCCGTCCATATTTATAATCGTTACTTATGCGACTAATTCTCCGTAGGATAGCGATAGGTAAAGCCCTTAAGGCGCCGATGTGGCAGAGAGCAAAAATATATTAAAAATAATGCGTGCCGCCATTGGTTGTGGTCAATGGTGCAATTTTGGCGCAAATCCCGAAAGCATTTCTGTTAAAGATTTACGTAAGCTTGTTATTTTGCTTAATGGCGCGGAGAAAGTGGGGGGCGAGGTGCGAGAGGGACGTGGGGCGATAGTCATATTCTGTAATTGATTGGAATTCCTATCCTGTAATGTAAAATGATCGTTGGGGTATTTTTCCCTCATCCCCCATGTTTCTACGCCTATGATTCTGCTGAAGGGTTTTGTCTGGAATCATCCTTGTTTTTTTTTCAAGCTTAAAAATAAAGTGATAGCATTAAGGTTACGCAATATTATTGCCTCTGTGTAAAAATCAGCAATAAACCTGATTTTTTTTCCGATTGGTACATGTGTGTACTGGAATGTATTTAACGACAACAATAACTTGGCCCATAAAAGGTGAGTTTGGAGGATTGTGCGTACGTGGATGTGAGTTTGCACTTTGCAGTAAGCTGTAAAAAAGGCTCTCTAGGGACACACTTTTAGGACATGATTTGGGTGTGAACGCAAATAACGTTACGTTTAATCTGCTTTAACAAATTGGCTGTTTCAGCATTAAATTTATGTAATGCGTTGTTATTCTTGCAACGTAACAGGAGATATTCATCCCGCCACAATTTACACCTAGTTTAGAGGTATGAGTAGAAATTGTCGGAATAGAAATGAATCATCCGGAATTTATATACGAATACATGTATACATGTTTGCAATTGCGTAAAAATCTCACAATGCCCCAAGTTAACAAGTTTTACCACTTTTTACGTGAAACTTGCAAGTAAAAGGGTGTATATTGTGTGTGCCTCGTTGACAAATAATACGGCAATGACAATAAATTGGAATAAAGGCAAAAGTTGAGTTTCCTTTCCACTGATCCAAATTCGGCCATCATCATTAGTCATCCTATTTTGCATATTATTCTTCCAACTTCTCCAAACTTTATCCCATTGTTAAATATCTACTCTTCTTTGTGACTTATCAGGTCGTTCAAAATGGTGCTACCATGCGTACGTCGTCGTATTTACTTCTTTGTCGACTTATATTTTGATTCCGGAGGGAAATTGACGAATAAAAGAATCCAATACGACGAATAACAAACGTTTTATTGTCAAGCGAACAGAGTTTTTATGTAAAAAAGGAAGTATCGCCACCACCACTACAAACAGTGTTCGCAATATAGGCCCTTTTTCAACGCCGCAAATAAAAATTCAGATCAAATATACATTACAATACAAAGTAGATTTAGAGTTTCCAAATTCTTTAGGTGGTTTTACATCAAAATTAGTCCATCGGACTACTCAAAATGAGAAGTGTTAGTTGTTCAATGGACGAAATTGGATATTTCCACGACTCGACTTCCACCAGTTCCATCCCTGGTTTTCTTGGAGAAGAGCAAAACCACAAGAGAATAACTTCTCAAAGAAAGTTATACGATCCACAGACACACAAGAC
>JAHZNB010001738.1:0-16968 GCA_027744295.1 Callyntrura guangdongensis
ATGAAACTGACACAGCAGCATTCTTTTGATTTCATTTCAACGCGTTCTTCATACATTCTTTAAATCTCTCTTTTGATGTAACTGAGAGAAAGATGATGATGATCAGCATCATCATCCTTTTTGTCCCGGCCGTTTTTCCTTCTTGAGAGTGTATATGTATATGTTGCAGAGCCGAGCCAGACTGGCTACATAGGCACCAGCAGCGGGCGTGCATGCATGTGACGGTAGCACCGCAGCAATTTATCCGTTACATCATTTTTGATTGGTATTTACTACGACTGTTGAATATGAAATGAATTTCGAACGGAATGCAGATTGCACCCCCATGCACGCATTTTCTTCCTCAGGCTTTATATTGCTATTTGTTTCTGGTTTTGACAGCAACTTAGCTATGGTCTATTATAAAAATAATATTGGTATTACTTTTCGTTGTTTTCCTGTTTGCTCAATTCATTCCTATCTGTGCTTCCTCGCAAAAAGAGAGATTCATAACAGAATCCGAGAAACGCATCTTTTAATAATCCTGTTTTTTTTCTTTACACACAAGCAGCTCAAAGCCGCATCTGCCAGCAAGGAACAGCGAGGATGCCACACACAGTAACAACGGGAAAAAAGTTTCAAATTTTTCCTTTCAATTCATTAAAAGTGGTTGAGGTGATTTCAACTTTACTTCCGCGGTTGACCTTGGCCGCAGAGGGGAACACGTTTTAGCAAATAAACGTGAAAAAAACAGTGGGAGATCCGGGATTCTCTACGTCTAACTTATGATGCTTGCCCGCCACCTTGATTGTACCTGACTTCCGTTAATTTCATCAACCAACAACTAATTTACTAATTTATTCAAACAAAACGGGGCAAAACTTGCAAATTTGGTAAGTAATGATTAGGTATAACCCTGAGCACGGAAACTTCTGTTAAAAAGTCGCTTTTGCAAGAAAATTAGACATAGAGAGACCTGATGCATACGACGCATCAGAGAGCGAGAGGGATATGTACATAGTTACGAGAGCAAAGTTAAAGAATGTTTTTTCAAGAGAAACGCAAACTGCACCACCATTTATGTTCATTTATTAACTCAACTTTTCAGCCAACTTCCCTCCTTTTGGTGCTTCTCACCACAAACTACAAACTTTTATTTGGCTTTTTCCTCTGAGCCGGCAAAAAGGGTTCCTCGCTTATATATAAATCTCCCCAACTTTATAATCTTTTGTTCATCAACGGAAACTAAAAGAAAGAACCGAAAGATTAACTGTGAGCTTTTACTTACAAGTAATGATCATAATAAGTCTTCTCTGGATTTTTTTCTTTCGTTTCTCTCTCTCTCTCTCTCTCTCTGACTGTCTCTTAAAGTCTTTTGTGGTTTGGTCAGTTCCCAAAAAAACCGAGTAATTTGTATGACAGTCAAGCCTGGTGAGCAACTATTTTTTCTAAGAAAGGAAAACAATAAAATACGTGCCTCTCTCTGACAAACAATGTGTCTTGCTATGGCTATAACATAGGTACACCTCCCATCTTCTAGTTTTCTTTTACTAAAAAACAACTTACTAATAATATACGGGATTTCGCACGTAGTTGCGAGAAAATTCCTCCTTTTTAGTGTACCAGCCGTTTTAAAATCTGACAATTGAAATTGTACAACAAGGGAATGCTATCATCATCATCCCCATTATCCACAGTCCACGTCCAAAAAAGTAAGCAAGATACAGAAAGGGAGAGAAAGAAACTAAAAAAATGTAAATATGAAAATCTGAAGGCCGTGACGGAACTTTTAAACCAGCTAAGTATTCGTTTAGCAAAGTGATTTTTTTACTTGCAGACCACATAATAAGTAAAACTAACGCAACGCGGTAGAGGAGAGAAGTTCATTGCATTATTACCCCTCCCCCTTGTATACACCACCACTACCACTTTACCATAACATCATCATGTCATTTTTTGCGCAAATCATTCTCCACAGTGTGGTGAACATGCTATAAAAATGTAAACACTTAGGTAGACACACATTTTCGTAGATTATCTTCCTCTCTCTCTCTCTCTCTCTCTCTCTCTTTCACAAGAAAGCTTAAATAATGACTAAAACCACCGAGTAACGTAGTATACACACAAGAGGACGACGACAGAGTACTTAAGAAACAAGATGAGCCACCCTCTCAAGAAAATATTCAACTCCCCTGCACCAACATGCCTGCCAAGAGAGCGAGTACATAAACAAACTCCGGAATGAACGGAATGAAGATCATCAAGGGAGAGAGAGATGATCATCAGAACGATAATGATGACAATGACGATGACTACATGTACACACCAGTAATCTAGCTTCTTAACGACTTACACTACACCACTAGGAGATTCTCTACAACGCGATCACCGTCAATATCCTCGACCTCGTCGTTGTGTATCCCACCATCCGCATTCTCAGCCTTCTTGCTATAAAGACAAAGCCTTAAGTCAAAAAGCAAGAAAAAATGTGTACACACAAGGGTGTACTTGGTACAAAAAAACTTTTGGACAAAGCAACCATATGGTTATTATTATGATGATCATCATCGCCCCGCAATCATCATCGTACCATCGCTTATAGTTTTCTCCTGCTGTTTTCTTGTATCTTACCAAAACTCTGTGTGTATTTTTCTCTCTTACATTCTTACATCACATCTCCATCCACTCATCTTTTTTGGCTGGATTCCCAAAAAAAAGTTTTTGATCATAATAATGAGTAATAATGACAGGACTATTAGACTCTATTACCATTGAATTTATGGAGGAGTCCGCAGGAAAAGAGGAGGATGTAAGCAGGATACTCGTTGTCGTCGTCGTATCGTAAAAATGACGACGACAACGATTTTGATGATATGATCATCATCATCACCGTCATCATCATTCTCCGGTTTAATAGGACGGAGAATGAGACGAGTGATGATGATGATGATGATGACGATATGGTGAGTAACCTAATGCAAGGTAAACCAGCTTGGAAAAATATTTTGTTGTTGTGAAGTGAAGCCCAGCGACACTAAGAGAGGGAGAAAAATTGAACGACCGATTCATTCACATATTTTTTTCTCGGCAAATATTTTCCTGTTCGTTGCTTCTTCTCTTTAAGAGATTCAAGACTCATTCAAATTGCTGATACACACTCACTCAGTTACTCACACACATGAACTAGGAGCCGCGAGACGCAGGTAAAACGTGGTTGACTAACTTACTTTTCCTCATGGAACGTTTTTCTTGGAATTCTCACACCAGCCGGAGCAACAACAACGCAGAAAATAAGTACGTATGATGTCGTAGTGTCTATACATATCGTGTGGCTGGGGAGACTGGGTCGTCGCTTGTATAATGTATCGTTGCAGAGGGCAGAATAATATGCCTTGCTACTGCTGCTGCTGCACGCATCACCATCGCGTCGTCGTTTTCTTTCTTAGCAAAAAGGCTCGCCGCCACTCTCTCCCAAGAAAATGAGAGAGAATGCGGATTTTTCTTAAGACACTCTTATTTCGCCATTTCTTTGTGATAATATGTTCGTGTGTGCCGTGTGGCAACGCAACACACACACACACTACTAACCATGCTATGTACCGACACAAGGAGTTAAATAAATAACTTGTATATAGCTACTCCTCCTATTGAACCAAATACCTGACTGGATAAAAAAATAGAGAGACAAGCGGAGAATATTCTACCCAGATTTCGCATTGACTTCAATTCAAAGATTTGATATTCTATTCCGCTACCGACCTGGAAGAAGTCGGGCCGAGGACAAAAAGAAGATAATGCTCTCTTCTCCGCAGTATATAGAATTTTATTACGTGTTTTTCAAGTTTTTTTTTGCCAGCCAACGTGGTATACAAACGTGATTTTATGATTATTGTACAGTCTTATGGTCCCTCCTGCACAACTTGTTCATATAAATTTTTTCTTTCTCCTCGTTTGTGTTATTACCCTGCTGCTGTCAAGAGATCCCTATGGTCGCATCTCATTGCCCACTTGACTTGCTGGCGTCATTAGTCATCTCCCAGGAATTCTCCGTAAATGCAAAAATCAAGAGAGAGAGAGAGATCAAAATGGATATATAGGCAGTGGTTCAGTGCGAGCACGCAAAAAACAAATTGACATCATGTCACGAAACCTAATTTTTATGACAATTATGATGATTACATTGGTATGCGTCTATCTCTCTATGTGTGTATTTAGGCGCCAGCGAAAAAAAAATTGTGATCTAATCAGAAAATGGAACGCTGATGTAATTTTTCTTGGTAGGTACACTATTGTCCTGAGAGTCTGCTGACGTCTGTATTATTTTGCAGAGACAAAGACATCTCATATCCCTACACTATTTACCTGACGTGGCTGTGTACCAGCAAAAATAATTTATTTCTCGTCTCTCTATTTTTCTTGCCCTTCAGGCACACCAGCATACGGCCACATAATCATTTTAGTTTTTTTATTATACCAGTTCAAATTTACAAAAGAGGGTTTTTCTTTTGAAGTACTTTTTTTTAAAAAAAAAAGTCGTTGAGAGCTGTGTGTGTGGTGTTTCAACAGAGAGAAGGGAAAAAGTGACAAGTCAGCAAGCAAAGTGCCATCAATGCCACCACCACCGCCGTCAACGACCATCAACGCACACACACCTTGCTTGGTAAATTACCACAAGAAAACAACCCAACATCCTCATTGTCGACGTCATCATCGTCATCATCATCCGAGAGTGTTTTTATAAGCTTGCTTGCTCACCAACAAAAGCTAGTCGTATTTTTAGGCTCAATTTTCATCCCAAAAACTGAACATAACGTAACATTAATCCCAGTAACGTGCCTTCCTCACGTCATCTCTCCGTCGTTCTTTTCTCTCGGTTTCTGACAGTTTTTTGATGAGTTCTTGCGTTCTTGACGACAGCCACTGGTGTTGGGAGTTTTTTTTTAATTTGAAAATCCGCATATTTGCAGAATTTAAGAATATCGTCCTCATCATTACGATCATCATCGCCGTCAAAATAAAACATGAATACAGAAAATTTGACAGTTTTCTTCTTCTTGCGTAACTGTGTTCAGTGGTAAACATTTTGTACGCCATTTTTGCATAATCCCTCTCTTTCTCTGCATATCTCCCTCTTTACTTTTTTGGTTGTGTTCACGGTGTAATTTTTGCTCGTGTTTCTTCCGTTGACAGTGGTTTTTTTGGGACTCATCCTGTTATCCTACTCCCTGTCGTTGTCTATTTCTATATTTTGTGGTGGTATTTGTTCTGCACACGGTATCATCCTCATATGTATGTATGCATATCTTTGTGGTTTTACTGGTTTACACTGTCATTTTTATGGCAAACAAGAAGCCAAAATGTTATACTGTTGTTGTTGATGATCGCGATGATGATGAGAGAGAAAAAAGAGTCCCAGTACAACAACTACAACCACACAGGGGCAACAACATTTAACGGCAACATAAGACTAGACTTGAGACTAATTAGCGTATCCTGTGCACAAACTTCTTGTCACACCACCACACAATGTCTCTCTCTCTCTCTCTGATCCTGTTTTTCACTCTTGTCATTTCTCATTTGCATCTTCCCCTTTGCCTGCTGTCATCATCCATTAAATATGACAATATATTATAAACACAACGCAGAATATTCATATTGGTACTTTTTATGCGTCTAACTTACAAGAAACTTGTCACTTTAAATTATTGTTATCACTCCTTCCATTAAACAACGGCATATTTACGAGGATGATAATGATGATGATGGAATGATGATGACACCAGCAAAACGAGGGGAAATGAATATTAAAAGAAATATAAAAAGTATCATTTAACGACACTACTATGATGTACTGATGATCTTGATAATGACGTCGGTGACAAGGCTATTGTTCTGCTGGGGTGTAAGTATACACAGCTTTCATTTTCTTGGTGTTTTTGTCCCGAAGACGATTTTATTTCTCTCCCTCCCCTTTTGGCTTAAAATATGAATAATAATAATAACCCGAGAGAGCGAGATGGGAGAAAGAGAGACAAGACGAGTCTTGTCTGCTGTCTGCAACAACAAGATAAACTTTTAAGGTTGTAGATTAGCAGCAGAAAGTGTCGTTGACAAAAGAAGAAAAAGAGACAGAGATACGCTTTTACATTTTTTTGCATGCCATTATCCTGCTCCCGTTATTTTTTATTTACCATACATTCCACTTGACTAACTAGACAAGAAGACAGGTCAGCTCATCATCATCATCATCAGATGGGAGAAAGAGAGACAAGACGAGTCTTGTCTGCTGTCTGCAACAACAAGATAAACTTTTAAGGTTGTAGATTAGCAGAAAGTGTCGTTGACAAAAGGAGAAAAAGAGACAGAGATACGCTTTTACATTTTTTTTGCATGCCATTATCCTACTCCCGTTATTTTTTATTTACCATACATTCCACTTGACTAACTAGACAAGAAGACAGGTCAGCTCATCATCATCATCATCATGCTCACCATCAGGCTATAAGCAGCTGTAAATAAGCCCCCAGTTTTAGCAATAATGTCCCTTATAAATTATTATAAACTTGGAATGTGGCGACTCTACTGAATAATATTTTATTGTTACGACGCTGTTGTAAAACTGTCGCAATTCAAAAAGTTGTAATTGTGGTCAAGTCGTGGTTGGTCTTTACTAGTGGCATGGTGGTGGTGGGTTTGTTGCAGCTATAATGGGAGTAATGTGGCTTTTCTTTTAGAAGAAAGACGACTTCAACGTGACAACGACTTTTATCTGAGTTGTACACAAGTTGTAGAAACATCATCATCAATCATTATTACACTTGCTATATAACCCTTCACTTTCTTGTTGTCGGCTAGATTCTACATTTGTTTAACATTTTTTAGTGACATTTATTTTGAAAAAAATCTGAAATCTCCTCAATCTCGAGTTAAAATCCGTGACGCTTCTCTAATCCGTGTTAATGTCGATTGTCGATTAGGATTACGTGCTTCCGCGTAACAAGAAAAATGGAGATAGGGGGATAGAGACGCGTCTAACAAGTAATACCAATACATATACTACAACTACGCCAATAACAACAGCAATTTCAATAAAATGTAATGGAAATGGCACCAATGACACAACTTGGGTTTAGATAGAAGTGCAAAAAGGGAAAAGCCGACAACTAGGATACTAGACACATCTTCTATCTCCCTGACACACTATGGCAGGATGATAAAGCACTCTCAGAATAGAAAAGTGAGTGTGACGCTGACAATGATGGGGAAACTGAAACAATATTAAGATGACCATTCATGCTCTTTGTGTGTATGTCTTTTAGTACATTTGATCACAGATCAAGATTTGATTTTTTTAACGATTTAAAAAACGAAGGAAAGTGACCACGACGTGATAGAAGCAAAAAATCTATTATAACCGTGTACCTGGTTGTCTTGTCTGTTTGCTTAACCAGATTTTACTACTGTTGATGATGATGATGACGACGTTGATGTGGCAATAAACCCACAACATGGTTTGTAACCTTTATCACCTGCAATTCATTTCTAATTTGTCAACTTTTATCTCTCTCTCTCTCTCTCTCTTCTGTCATGACACTCATTTTGCGTTTTTATTTTTTACACGGTTGATATAGCGACGATGTCCAACTGCCCAACATAAAGCCTATCCTAAATAAATAAGAGAGGTATGTGCCATTGTCTTGTAATTAAGGAATGTTGACTTGACAAAGCAAAATAAAAATGATTAGGGACACTCGCTACTCGATTTACTTTTCCCTAACACCGTGTACCTACATACGTACACGTACGTTTACTGCCGAGGCCAACACATTTAATGACAGTAAAACCATGCGCTTTAGATTTTCTACAGATAAATGAATCATTATCGTTATTAATTTATTATAAATAATATGCAAGCTCTCTTTTTGTAACAAGCATGAAAATTGACATCATTTATCACATAATAGCAGGCACCCTAACAGAAATATATGTGCATAGTATACCTATTTTTCTTTCAAAAACAGAGAAATAATATGCTTACCCTAGAGATTCGTGTTTTTCTTTGCACGTTTTTTTCCTCACATTATCTTGATGTTGCTCTACTCATCATAAAAAAGTTTGCACAATTTGAAAAAATCAGACGAGATGTATGAATATATCATGTTTATAAAATGTATTTTGTCTTTTGTTACCGAGAGGGTCAAGCAAAAAGGGTCACCCTATTTTTCATAAATCACACACAGACATACACACACTCACTCACACAAGCATACTCAATATCATTTTATTTTTTGTTGCTGATTTGACGTGCAATAATTCATAATTATCATTATCAATTCATTACAAGAAATTTCATCATCATCCCCCTCCTCCCCCCCCTTCGCTCACAACAAAACCAATTAATTTTTATCAGGTCTTTTCTAAACCCATGCAGAGCAATTTATCACCCTCAACAAAATCTCACTACTACTTGCACAGAGACAGAGAGACACACACAGGACGACATTTACCACACAATAAATAAATAAAAATGCAAATTGCTGTTGATCAGCAGCTCTTGGCTCATTTCTTTGCTCGCTAACCAGAAACTTACAAGGTATTTGGGTATCAAACGAAAGAAAAAAGTGTAATGCAATTATACCGGTTATTAACACAGAATCCTGATTAAATGTGACAAGTTAAGTATAACTTAAGTAACTTTGCTGTTGTTGATAGAATTACCCACATTAGCGCATCTACCTATCCCTCTTAAAGCGTACACTCAAAAAGCCATTAAAAAATCACAGTGCTGTTCACAGCGCAATTAATTTTGTCATTTTTTTCTCGCTCCATTACATTACAACTGCAGCTGCTGTCCACGTAAAATATTTTTCCCTTCTTAAGTAAATTGTCGTTGGCCACACACACGACAATAATTTACGTTAAAAGTAGTATAAAAAACTAAAAAGGGGTAAAGAGAGGCATATTTTATGGGTGATTGTGTTAACTTGACTAGCTGGTGGAACTGCTGCTGCTGCTGCTGCATTGTGTATTTTTCTGTTGGTGTGAACTTCCCAGGATGATGTGTGACTTTTCATTTTAATGGGAGCTCTCTGTGAATAATGCACGTATCTCCTTGTAAAGCCCATATTTATGTGGGCAGTCTCTCGCGCCACAATATGCACTCTGGTCTCTGGTGCAGAGAGTGAGAGAGAGAGAGAGAGCGAAAAAAAAGTTTACGTAAATTACACGGCGTTGATGATGATAACAAATAAGATGTGATTTGTTGTTGTCATTTTGTAAAGGCGCGCTGGGTACACGCAAATGGGCGAGGCGCGCGCCAGAGAGGTGAGAAAATATAACGATGTACATATGTATCCACAATCCACACACTCGTCGACATATCGTCGAGAAATTAAGAAGACCAATGACCCAAACATAAAGGTGGTGAAAAAATGTTTTGTTTGGAAAGAGCAAAAGTTTGGTATGTGAACATACTTCACACTTTTTGTTACAACAATATGTGTGACAAAACAGGTGTATAAGCCTTTTCTTTTTTGGGGAAGGAATTATATTTTAAGCCTTTTTTTCTTCCCAAAAAACTCTGTAATGGTGTTTCCCCCTTTCTGTTCCATTTTTATGTACAACTGTTCTATACCCCCAACAAACTCTACACTGATATGGGCATTTTTTGACAAAAAAGAAGTACAAAAAAGTTTTTCTTCTTTAGAAATATTTAGCACATGCCTTGCCAGCTCTGCTACCACCATGTATGCCATTTGTCACCAATAAATTAATCCGGACTTAAAGTATTTTCTTTTGAACCAGTAGTGTAGTAGCAGTAACAGCATTACTGGGAAACTCACAAAATTCTCTAAAATAAGCACTCTGAAACAAATCGGACAGCAAGCATACCAAAAGGGGAGAAGGGCAAAAAAAATCTTTCTTTGTTCCTTTCTGCAAAAATATTAAGGAAACAGCATGAAAAATGAAGAATTTGCCCCAATCGAGGAGCAATGGTGCAGTAAAAAGTAATATTTGTCAGGTCTATGGCCTGTTATAAACGCAGAACAGAAGGTATGTGCTACATATTTTGTAGGTAGTTTAGCTTGAACACAGAGCATACATCTCTTTTTTGATCATCTTCTGGTCTCTTGGTCTCTCACTTTATCACAACGACCATCAACAATATATAAGAATGCGTGAGTACGTACAGAAACAAGTCAAGTAGGTGACGTTGTTAGTATTTTTTCGTCTCAAGTGTGTGTATGTTTGGAGGTATATCCGAAGGAAGGGTTGGACTATTATTGTAAAACTGTAATATTTATTTAAGCTCTTGCTTGACATTTTTCTCAAGGATTTTTGGGCTTATACACTTTTCTGTAACAAATCCAATGAAAAATGGCACATTTTTTATACTCTTGTACCACTCTTCTCCTCGGCTTTGTAGTAATTTTATTTTATTTTCTGGCACGACACACCAAGTATGTAGGTATATAACATTACCGGAATATTTGCATGGGAGAGTGAGTGTGCGTTTGCTGTTAAAGTAGGCATGAATAATAATAACAATGCCAGGATGATAATAAAAGTAATGGGATAATGGTTGTGAAATAAGTTATACGCAAAAAAAGGGAGAAAGGAGAGGGGGAGAAAAAACGAGGAAATTTTGGAGGATCCTTTTGTATAATTTTGGGAATGTTTCTTCTCTGATAATCATATATTTTTCTTTTACCGCCGCCAGCACCCGCCTCCCTCCCCTTCCTTTACAACAACTAGACCATAATAATGTGAACAGGGAAGGAAAAAGTGTATTACCAGCGGAGAGAGGAAGGGAAAGTCATTCTCTGTTTTTTTTAGTTTGCTGGAGCAGAAGAAAGACAAACAGGGAGGAAGCCGGGAATTTTTTGCTGACTGGCAAAAGAGCATCTCTATCTGTGTTTGTGTTTACCATCTTATCTGACGTCGACAACAACAACGGGAGATGGTTGCAGAAAAAACCTTGTTTTTTTTACAAAAGCTGGCTCCTGTGTTGAGAAGATGATGATAATGATGATGCATTCTTTTGTGTTCTCAAAAGAGCAATGAAAAGAGATTATCTTTGCCATCATGCGTGTAATTAATGCTACATAAAAAGAAAAGATTATGCTACCCAGCAGTTTAGTCTGGTTGGATATCTAAATGGAAATGTTATGGGCACGCAAGCCCAACATAGAGTTGTACGTACACAACGTTTCTATTGGTTTGAAAAAATTTCGGAAGCAGATCAAACACACATATATTACAGACGATGATGATGAAGATAAAGATAGGAACAGTGTGTTGAGTGGTTGTAAATCCGACTCTTGTGGGTTATCTCACAGTTTAAAAGGTGATGATGATGGCGATGATACTGGTGGTGCGTTCTTTAAAACTCGCAATTACATACCAACAGCACAACCAACCTTCATCATGATCGTCGGTCAGGATGAAGCCCGAAATTAAACTTGCATGAGCCCGTGGGTGTCTGTGTAGTAATATTTTTACTAGGCATTTTATATACGTGTAAATATTATTATGATTTTGTACGGCCGCACCAGCGATAAAATTACCAGCAACATCATCATCATAGAGGAAATTGAGATTTTTTCGTAATGTTACCACAGTTCAGCAGACGTTAGGTTGTTATTACCCGTGTACGAAGCGAGGTAAACAGCAACATTAAAAAGTTTTAATCCCTTAGAATAATCGTAAAATATTTAAAAGGGATGATGATGATATATGATAAGATAGAGATGGGATTTTGAGAATTAAGATAACTTGGGATTATGTGTGTGTGTATATTTTTTACAAGTTGGTGTTATGCTCACTTTAACTAACTCATCATCATGCCTGCCATTCATCAACCTATCGTGTACACATTAAAAAAAATTCTATCCCAATGTTCATACATTGTGCGTCCGTATGAAGATGGCCATTTTTGCAGACACGCTTTTTTTATTACGTGTATAAACGTATGTACGTGTTCATGCGTGCAATTTAAACGCGTACACAGAGACACAAACACCCTCACTCACAAAAACCATGAGAGAATGTGTGTGTGTTTGTTTGTGTGTAGTGTAGAACCCACAGTCAGGATGAAAAATAAAACGGAATGTTTATAGAGGAGTAGCCGCAACCCACAGACAGGATTTTATATTTTATACACCGCACAGATTCTAACAGACAATCACTTTTACAAATCATTTTGATGTAGAATTATTGCTTTCTTCTGGCAGATTCAATGCTAGATTTTGTCTGGCAATTTGTATTGGTTTTTTACAAGTTTCTTTGCTGTTCAGGAATAGCGCAGGTTTACAGAGCCGTGTAATCGCTAATATTGCCTGTTTTAGAGGGCATCCCTCTCTCCCCCATCACCAGTTTTGCATAACAGCCATATCCTCAGTAAAGTTCCATTATTTCTTTTGACGATGATGAATACCAAAGTACACACGCACACACTGAGAATGCTTCTCAAGTTGTTTGATGCTCATGAAAAAATAATTAAATTTTGCCAAAATCTCCTTCCGTAATACTGCCGCCACCACCACAAAAACAACGTCAACCTTTACAAGACAATAATAATAATACGTTTTCACAATCGTGCTGCATTTTTCTCCCTGAATATTATGTGTGTATTTAAGTACCACTGAGAGAGAGAGAGAATACCTAGCTAGATCTCATATTGCCATGTAGAGGATCCTGTTTACTAATATGGCTTGGTGGTCTGGCCTAGCATGACGTTTTTTTGTTTCGCTTTGACTTTGACTTTACCTAACGTAAGAAGATTAAGCGCAATATTACTTGCGCTTGTACAGACATAGAGACACAGGTGGAATGTCTGAATGTCGCTACTAGATAGACAGAAAGGATATTATATGATGCTCAAGCCCACAAGTTCAAGCGTTCAATATAAAATTCCATCCTTTTTTTCGCTGACAACGACGACATGCTGTTTGATTACGATCAAGAGAGGAACTGCAGAAGAGAGGAGGAGGAGGAGGGCAGGACAACGCTGTTGTGCAGATTGTGAGCAGCAATCATGCTGCTGAGATATATGTGTGAGGATATTGAAAAGGTTATACAAGTGGTATAATATATGAAAAACGCTGTTTTGCATCTTTGCAATCTTTCCGCAAAAAAAGGAGAAAAAAATACGCTGCAGACAAGTCGTACTAAAATACAAACAGACACACACACACACAAGCACACTTGCTATTATTATTGCTCCATTTCCATTTTTATAGTGTCACGTACATTTATTACAACCACTACGGAAACCTACATATATACTAATAATAATTATTATAATAAGTTGTTCATGCAAAATTCACCAGAGTTTCACCTTGACTTGTGTTGACGATATTCTCTCTCTCTCTCTGCGTCAGGATGATTCTATTTGAATCTGAATTAAACTGGTGATGCGAACGCTGATAAGAATTGAATGACAACAGGTTGCTTTTGAATTTGAATGCATATATTTATAATACGTACGCCATTATTATGCGCATCTACTATCTATTAGAGAATTATTGCATTTCCCCCCTGTCCCCCTCTTCGCTGTGTGAAGCGAATAGAGGAAAGAAGTTTAGGTATGACGACGACAACGTACAGCGACTAAAGCGTGCTCTAATAATATGAATCATAATAATAATGATGATATTTTAACAACATCCCTAACACGAGGTTAACTGTAACATACATTTTATGTGTATATACGTTGTATATGTATGTATGTCATGTCAGAGTCATTCATGAAATAAAACCAAGATGTTCGTTTCTGATTATACAAAGCTATAAATTAAATATCCCCCTGTGTGAGAGTGTGTTTGTGCGAGTTGAAGTTGATGCTGAATGATGTACACACGGCTTATTATTATTATTATCGTCATGTTTTTGTTGTTGTTGGGGGGAGGTGTGCGATGCGGGACGATATGGAGGTGGTGGCGATCAGTCTTGTTGATAAGTTTGTTCGTTACAAATTTTACAATGCAATCAAAATGCGTTGGCGTATAAGGTGATGAATTTTATGGGCCTAGAGTGGTGACTGGTAGTATGCAGGTATGCAGGGGTATATGTATATCCCCTCAAGATCTTAAATTCTTTCGGAGGATTCTACATTATTCATGAATCATGAATGACGAATAACCTAATAATAATAATGATGATGATGATGATGACGGTGTGGAGATGGTGATCATCCTCGATGCATGATGATTACAAAGCTATTTATTCACGATTTTTTTTTGTTTTAAAAAATAAAGAGGTTCTTTGCATTTTTTTAAAAAGTGTCAGGATGGTCGGTTGTGTTGAAGATGAGCATTAATGATACTGTCAAATAATAAAAAAAATTTAGGTAACGTGCCCACGTGTGAATGGTCAGTAAAGAGAATGGATTTAAAAGGCCGCTTCTTTTGTAGTCCCCAAACAGTTGTGTGTGTGCGCGGCGGTGGTGATCTATAATAGACTGTCGATTTAGATGAGCTTGAATCTGGCAGCAAGAAATTATCGCAAAATGATTGATGATAATACACTGACGAGGATAAAAGGAGAGAAACAATACACCAGTGCGCGCTCTCTCTCTCTCTCTCCTTATGTCTATGCCTTTCAAAATTCAATGTTCTCCTCCATTATCTCTCCATTCAATTACGCCAATCATTATTCAATTTAAACTCATTTTTTTCAAAAGTCATTCAATTTACCCAATGCAAAAGTAATTACATGTGTGTATGTGTGTCTATTACTGGCAAGAAATGGGTCGCGCTCATTTTTAATGACGTTTAGGACAATGTCTTATAATAACAGCGAGTCTTAACGTATCACTACGCCAGAAAGGAACCAGCGCGCGTACAAAGCGTGAGTGTGTGTGTTTCGCAGATTTGATTCCAAACAAATGTTTTGCACACGCTGACCTCTCTCTTTTGGCACACAGCAGTAACATCAACAAACTTTGAGATAAGTCTCGATAAGGTCGAGATTACTTATAAAATAAGTTGTCATCATCAGTATATAGGTACCTAGATAAACACATAGACCGATGAGGGCAGGTGCCATGTGCGTAAATAGGAGCATCAAACCTTCTTAGTTTTTTGTCACCTTGTATTGACCAATTGATTTATTCTTTACGAGTGCCCCTTTTCCTTCACACAAGGTAAAGGTTTACATAAACTTTACATTTTTGTTTGCCAACTCATCAGTAAAAATGTCATCATCGTCATCATCATCCTCACATCATTCGATAGAATTTATCTATTTCCCTCTCATCCCTCCACCCATCCGTCGTCATCCATCTGTCGTCGTGGTCAACGACGTTATTGATTACTACTTTGTGGCAGTAGAAAAAAGTAGAAAAAATGTAATAATTGTCCTTGTTCAGCGAGCTCTGCTTACTTGTGCTATAACTGCCCTGTTGGCATTTTTTGGCTCCTTTACCTTGTCACATTGGTCATAAACGAGAGTAACATTGACATTTTGCATGGTCTCGGTCTCCTGAACTTGTCATCGTTGTCGTTGAGTGCTGTGTGCATTCTACTCTTTTCTCTCTTGATATTTAGCTCTCATCTCCCTCCAAGCCTCCAACTGTCTCTTACACAAATCCAATCCACCAACAGGGAAAAACAATTTTAGGAACCACTCCATTTCGGCTGTTGTTTTTTTTGCAGAGAGCGCGTATCCCAGAGACAACGAGGAAAAAGGCCGGGAATGACATTACAACTTACTTTTGTCTTTGGCGACTTTTTTGAGAAGACAGCGCGATACAAAAAGTTTGCGTGTATCATATTGTCTACTAAGAAAGAAAACTATAGGCTTTTTCTGTGGCATGTGTCGTTAATGCTCTCTCAATGAGAAACTTGGTAAAGAATGAAATATACTTGTGTATGGCCTAATTTATTGCTAAAAGTCTTGAAAGGACCACACACATACTCTACTTTTGTTTCTTTTTCATAACAAAAAACATAATGCTGCTGTTGCAATGACATAAAGAAAAAAAGAAAAATGACGAATGACCAAGCATTCGCCGTACTAATTATTGTCATCCCCCACCAATTTACTACTGACACACAAGCCTTGGGTAATTGGATTTTTTGTTGGGGATTGAATGTGCTTGTGTTTCTATCTCTCTCTCTCTTTGCAAAAACATCTTTTTGTTTTTATTTTGGAGATGATAAATGATGATGATCCCAGAAGAGGCATCCAAAAGAAGCACAAATTCAAAACAAGAGTGTGTGCGTGCGTACAAGTACATTGCTGTGTATTAAGGTTCCTACAAAAGAACAACTCATGGGGCGAAGAAGACCGTTACAATTAGCAAAGCAGCCAGGCAGGCGCGCAGGCAGAGAGCAAAAATGCCTCTGCAAAATTATGCATGCGCCACATGCCAGGCCAAAACGAAAAAACAACAGTCACCACAAACAACACACACTGTGAGAGAGAAGAAATAATCATAATAACGATACATGAAGATATAAAAAGTATTTCACAAGGATGACCACTTCGTTTTGTTAGTTTTCTCCTCCTCCCCCTTCTCTCTCTCTCTCTAATGACTTGTTCATAATTACGCTATACACACTACAGCAAACGGAGCGTGGCGCGGTGATTTTTCTCTTTTTTTCTGTCATGACTAAAAAAAAATATTTGAACAAATTACGCAAATGTATATAAAGAAACGTAAATAACCAACCTTTGCTCAATTTAGCGGCGTCATACAATCCATTTATTTAAAATCCGTGCTTTGTGCTCACGTCGTCGTCCTCCTCCGTGTGGGCAGATCAAACAAGGAGGAGAAATCCTTGGTCAGTTCTTTGGTTAAATTGAATTTTTTTATTACATTTTTTTATCTCGGGTCACAAAGTCACAAACACTTTATAAATTTTTGTTTTCTGTTTCACTCACTGCTTCACTTACAATAACGCTCACTCTCACACAGGAAACTGACATCCATTTAATTACCTTCTTTGTTTTTTCCCTTCAGGAAACCTTGATTAATCTCCGTGT
>JAHZNB010001739.1:0-13776 GCA_027744295.1 Callyntrura guangdongensis
TACTGTCTATTCTAATCTAGTGTACGTATTTTAATCAAGTATAGCGTTAATGTTGACGCTCTACCTAACGGAAAGGTGGGTTGAATAGATGATGAGGTTGAGGTACTGTGTCTGTATGTAGTATGGATAGTTATTACAGGTACAGGGTACAGACTTGCAAGCTCGTAGGAGTTGTGTTGTAGATAGAGAGGTAAAGAATTTTGGCTGATGCAATATTTGGTGTATGAGTCATCAAGTCACGGGATGTGGATACAGATACCACACACAGCTCGAGCTCACTTATTTTCACGACACAGACACTAACAAACATTAAATTCATACAGTAAGTTTTGCCATTCCCATTTTTCAATCGCCAAACTTCAAACTTGTTTAAAAAAATAAAAACATTACCAATAAATCACAGCATAACAAATTTCAAGAGCTATAGATAGTAAATATTGTAAGGCACAGCAAGTATTTTTTTCAAAATAAAAATAAATAGTCTGAGAATTAAAAATTTCAAGATTAAAAAAATTATCTGCCCTTTTCGAGTATATTACTAACATGAAAATGATTTTGATTTTTATAGACACAACGTAGCTGCAAATACGAAAAGAAGTTTCATTGAAGACTTTCCACCGTTTCGGATAAACGCAACTTCAACGAGTGTCGTCAATAATTTAATCTCAAGGTACGAGAGTATCCTAAACGTATAAGCGAGAGCAGTCATAGTTTTTACTATAGATCTTGCTTAAAGGGTATTGGTAAGAAATATGAAAAAAGTACTAATTTCGAATCCTTTTCTCTTCCCACCAAGTGGGGTCAACGAGGAAGAAAAGAAACTCTTCCAGACTCGGGCAGATTTCGTGAAAGACTACATCCTGTTTTCGTTAAACGACTTTCAAAAAGCTTGGGACGCAGAAACGGAATCAGTTGGAAAAAATTATCAGGGGGATCTCTTTACTCCACCAATACAGTCTCCAACTTTATCAACCACGTCGGCCCAACTCATTCCTTTCGATTTCGCAATGGACGCTAATGAGAACCTGCTTTCAGATATTCCTAGTTTTGACAGTTTTGAGTTAGAGCAGTATCAAGATTATCAGTTCAGTCCTATGTATAACGATTTGGAGAAAGAGGGCCTTTCTCTAAAGGAGCATAGCTTTGCAGACGAAATTAAACAACAGAAGGAAGTTCAGGCGTTCTGCCAAATTGATTCACTTGAACCGTCAATGTTCTCAGTTACAACTGGAGAAAAAGGATTTTCATCTACTAACGAAAAATTACCTGCTACGGAAGAACACATGGCTTCTGAATCAAATCCTTTAGTCGATGGAGAAAATATGTGGCTTTGCAACGATTCAATATCCGAGGCAGGAACTAGCTTTAATATGTTGTTAGAAATATCAGCCGCTGATCCTGATCCTGATTCATTTCAACCACTGCAGGAAGAGGTCCAAGACCATATGGATATTGAAACTGTTGATACAAGCCAAATCCAAATAACCTATCCTCCAGTCAAGAAAGAAAAAAATGACTCTGTCACTTGTACGAATATTACCACATCCACCATCACCAAGACTCGAAGGAAGTCTGTCCAAACAAGCCGTAATGTGCAAGACTCACCGATGAGTTTCCAACTTCCTGGAGAAGAGTCCATTAACCTGCAGGATCTAGAAAGTGAAATGCAGATTGAAAAGAAACCCTTCGCATTGGCGCCCTTAAATGGAACTGAAAATCGTAGTAGACATGTAAGCGCTTCAACATCCGAAGCTGAAAGTTCTCTCAGTAAACAAAAACAACTGAACAGAAATGGTGAATTACGGAAGAAGAGGAAATACGAAATTGAAGATGATAATGATCCCAGTGTGAAAAACGCCAAAGCTGCAAAAATGAATCGGGATAAGAAGAAGGTTCAAATGCAGGAGTTAAAGAAGCAAGTCGAGAACCTGAAGAATGAAAATCAAAAGTTACAGCAGATAAATACAGACAAAGAAGGAGAAGTTCAGCAGCTTAAAGGAGAGGTTAAGCATATAAACCATTTGCTGCAGGCAGAGAAAGCAAAGAACTCGGCGAACTCCAAGCAGAAGGTGACAATGCTGGACCTTATACAAAATGTAACATCCGTGATGCAACCACCCCCAACGGTGATTTGCGTTACAGAACGTCTTGCAGCCACTCAAATGCCTAATCCTAGCGAAATTGAAGACCATCAGGTCGATGCAGCATGCACAGCAACCTCAACTTTCTAATGGCACGGACACTTACCTTACCTTCAAGGTGGGTATTGGTGGAATTCCATCAGTTATTTTTGATTGTGAAAATAGTAAGATTTAAAATACATTGTTTTGGTCAATCATAATATAATAATTCACAATGCATGTTTGAAGGCAATTTAATTATTAAGTACGATTTTTATTTCAGGACCCCATCAATGATTAATTTGGACCGTAGATAATTTCAAAATTTCCAGTACCTTAAATTTTTTATTAAAAATCCGCAACAACTGACGCAATCATTTTCACAAACACATGTATCAATGTGAGTGAACTCTGTTTTTATGATCGCAAACAAATTCGAGATTTTTGTATTGCAACCAAAATTTCCTAAAAATGCCTTTGTATTATGATATTAAGACTGACCCTAAACATTTATTGCCATTTGTCGTTGGTGTATACTTATTGTTATAATTATTATAGTGGGTAGAGTGTTAGATTTTATGTAATTTATAGTGGTAACTTGTTGCTGTACATTACAGCAAAGACCTAGTGCGCATTATGTTTGGTCCGAATGCTGTGAGATTTATACGTATTTATTTTTACTTTTACTTTGTTCAGCCTAACTATCAAGTTAAGGCGAGGTTACAATGCTAATTTACTCCTCTTTTCAACTGTCTTGTTCGAAAATATAATTAGCACTCTTGCAATAGAAAAAGACGATCTTAATAGTTCTTTTTCCATTGTATTTTATTACATTCTCACGTTTTTACTGATTTCGATTTTTTAAACCAAATAAAAAATAGTTGTTGTTTAAGTAAGGTTGAAATATTAAATTGCATTGTAATAGTTAAAGTACTATTTACTGGTAGTTCGAGTTAGGTTTGTAAATTTGTACTTTGTCGGTATGTATATGCATTTTAGTGTTTAATTATTCTTTAAAAGTAAAGGTATATAACTTGTTACCTTGTTTTAAAAAGTGTTAAAATACAAAAAAAACATTTAAACCTTACTTTCATATTAGTATTGTTACAAAATTTGGCAGGTGTACATTTGTCGATTTGTCATTATTATTGTGTTAAAAATTTGATTGTAATTTGGACTATTGAGTTTTTTAAATTCACGATTTTATAAAAATCTATATCATTTGAAATTAAATACAACAACTAAAAACAAAAATCCCCACCCCCGTCGTATTTTATGACAACTTTATTGTAGTCTTGTCGCTTTTTTCGCAATGACACTCTTATATACTATAGCGCTTGCTATATTTTCAACACATATCTACATAATAATAATAGTTGCACGAATTCCAATGGGTTATCCGGCTACCCATAATATACTGATTTTATCATTTCACAAAAATTGTTGAATGAAACAACTTTATTTTTCCTCACTTCAAATGCATGGATTCATGATTTTTGTATACCAGGGACCCGTTATCTCTTGAATGACTGACATTCATTCACGAAAACGACTCATATTGTTAGTTTAAATTATGATAACTGAATGAAACGAGCATACAGCTCTAAGTTTAAACTATTCCATCCACCTCTACCCCTGTTTGGTCTTGCCCCCTTTGCCTTAGCCACCATAGCGCAGTGTTCTGGAAAAAATTATAAATTACTCTTAGCAAAGGAAGACGACGCTGTATCGGATGAAACAAAAGATAAAAGCAACACGAATCTAAGTTACGAGTCTACGAAAGGAGGAGAGACTGCCAGTACTTGAGAATACTTGAATGTTATCATGATGAGTCAAAAACAAGTTGTTCAAGCGCATATCGCAACAGTTTGGGGATCGCATGGAAAGTATTGGGATCGGGAATGCTGTGTTGGTGTGTGTGTGTGTGGGCTGCGTTTTTTACGCTCCTGCTGCTTTACTCACGCTGCACTACTGCTGTAAAAATGACGGTGGTGTATGGTGGTGTGGTGTAGTGTAGTGTGTCGTCTTTGGCCAGGGCTCGCTTATAAATTTCATTACATTGTGGATAAATATTACATTCGTATATACAGATGTTTGTTTTGAAGAACAGTGAAAATTTGCTAATCCTTTTTTTAAAAAAACTATAGTGCCTTGAGATACCTTTTGTACAATTTGGATAAAAATACCGAGAAAATAAAATTCATTTCTCGTTAACTGCTACATTATTTTTGGGGTGCCATCTTGAACTGATTGGGGAACTTTGATTATTTTTTAACTAAATTTATTAACTTGATGTTTGATACATTTTCCTTACCAGTTAGTCGTATGCCATATGTATTTAGCTAGCGTCAAACAAGGGGTTTGGTACCAATGTCAGTGGTAGTGATGTACTTTAGTGGTTAGCAGTGAACTACTGAAAGTGATCTCTTGTAAAATAATGGATTGGAATAAAGCCTTTTAAATTTTTCTGTATATTGGAAAGTAGGAAGTACTTAAATATCGCATCAAACAAAATGATTTTGGTGAGAATTTTTGATAATATTAATTTAAGAATTAAAATGTCCTCTTTTCTCACCCTGTTGTCTCATTGCATCCCATTCCATCATCATTCCATAATGAATTCCAATACTTTTTTATATTTTCATTAATAAATCCTCAAACTTAGGCTGAGAATTTTGCAAACATGGAATTCGTTCGTTGTCGTACGGATTGATAGCGCGGCACAAGGACAGTTTGAATTTGTCAATTTACAATGGCACCCTAACCTGGAAAACACAAGGTTGTCATTTATATGCTTGTCTACTGAAATTAAGAATTGATTCATTAACATTAATTACTCATTCATTATAACATTTTTGTCGAATTTCTTTAGATTTCCTGTATCAATCATCAACCAAACGTCTCTCAATAGCGCGCTTGAATTTTGAATCGGCTGCGGTCAAATTTTAAAATGAGTACACCCACGTTGTCTGAGGATATTATGACGTGCGATATTAATCAAACTGATGGTGACATAATAGATTTCTTAAAATTTTGAATCGGCTACGGTCAAATTTTAAAATGAGTACACCCACGTTGTCTGAGGATATTATGACGTGCGATATTAATCAAACTGATGGTGACATAATAGATTTCTTAAACAAACCCACCCTACCACAGAGTGGACAAGATATTGTATCCCCAGCAGCAAATCTGTTCCCAGAATTTTTGATTTCTTCCCAAAACTTCTTACCCCTTATTGAAATACCCACTCAAATATCTCCACCCGATACTTCACTGATAAGTACATTGGAAAATGCTGAGGCATTTCTCTCAGCGGCTGAGCTCAATTTATCGGACCCGAATGACATCGGTGAAATCATTATACCTGACGGCACTCTTCCGGATCAGTTTCCGATACTTGATGCACTAAACGAATCCGATTTTGGGTCACTACCGTCAGCAGTGGATTGTTTGGACAACATCAGCCTATCTGAAATGGAAATGAACCTCTCAGTTTCTAATCCAAAGAAATAGAATCCGATTTTGGGTCACCACCGTCAGCAGTGGATTGTTTGGACAACATCAGCCTATCTGAAATGGAAATGAACCTCTCAGTTTCTAATCCAAAGAAATCGCTGGAAGGGAAAACGGCTCCCATAATAGGAGCGCCAAAGAAGACGTTTAGAAAGAGATTGGGTTTATCCGAATCCCCGGTGGCAGCTGCTGAAATTGATAATAGTAAGAATGGCGATAGTAATGGAAATGCTGCCAAAAAACTGAAGCTTTATGAGAATCCTAACAAAGCCGATCCGCTGGTTCAGAGAGCCGGGTATGCAAAAAGTTATAGGGACAAGAAAAAGAACGAAATAGAGAAGTTAAAAGGTGAGTTAGAAAAGACGACAGAGGAGCTTACCTCAGCAAAGGGAACAATTGAGCATCTTAAAGAAAAAAACAAAGAGCAAAAAAAGACTATCGATTCACTTCGAACAGACAATTCAAGAAAAGATGATCAAATCGCCAATTTTGAAAAAGAAATGAAGGATTTAAAGGATAAAAACGCTTTTAGCCCCCAGCAAACAGAGGAGATATTGAAAAGCATTTCTGCTGTTGTAAAGGCTTCTTGTCCTAAGGATGCCATTGTAGAAATTATCGTTCCAGAACGGCTTGCTGGGAAGATGACTCCAGTTGTTGGGAAAGCCACAATTAATGCCATTTCTTCAGAGGAAAATTTGCGAAATCGGTCATTCAAAATTTCCTTCGACTTAGATAAACAGGTGGATAACAAATTATTTTTATTTTTATCTAACGGTTTAAAAAAATTGAAAAACTTGTACTTAATTAAGAATTCAAACTAGGAAGTAAAACATTATTTCTTGTATTTCAGACGAATGAACTAACAGCACACAAGGAGTGAATGAATGACTGGCCGTGTAGTATTGCATGAGAATGTCACTTTGAATGTTGTTGTATATAGGATAGTCAATAATTGTTCAAAATCCTATGTAGATAGATACATTTTAGCTATTTAACTTCCTTCAATCAATTATTGTAAGCAGAAATAGCATCAGAAGTGTTGCTTTTATTATGAAACTTATATCGTGTCTTTAAAGAAATGAGGGTCTTTCGTAACACCTCTTTTGTAAAAGTGCATAATTCATGCCAATACAAATGACAATTGTTTTTAATGCTACCTTAATTGACTGAAAATTTATATGAAAAGTCATCTTGCTTAAGAAAAACTGTAAATATTATATGTTGTCTGTATTACAACTTGCAACAACTCGCACCATATATGACACGGAATCTTGTAAATAATTTAATATTACATGATCAAGTCCACAAATAAAATATTGTCAATAAACATATTATTTACGACAAGAATAGTATTTTTTATTATTTCATCTGTTAATTATAGTAATTTTACAACTAGTTATTATTTTCTCTGGAATTTTTAATAATTTACGCTACATCAGACTGTATATCACCGTGATACAATATATAACCGGTATGATTTACGGCAATGAATACACTAAATACACAGAGTGATAGTTTTTATTATATACTATTTTGTGTACTTTTCTTTCTGAAAATTAGCACTACTCTTTTCAGCTCCATGAAGTCAAATATTACCGTCATCACCGTCATGATTTTCTAATTGTTTTTTTTTCACTTTAGATTCAATCGAAATAATCAAATTGGGTTGTTTGTCGTATTGTGTTTAATGCACATTGATTGATGTTAAAATTGATTGTTATGCATGTACAAATATAGGTAACCAGCCTGACCATTCATGCCCATTTCAATTTATATCGCTAATTAGGTACACGTTTGATTGGACAAATGACAGTATTGTGTAGACAGTTGGAAACGATTCACATCATACTAAAAGCAATAAGTTCGTAAAGAATTTACTAAAATCGAGAGATGACGTATTGGTCCAGGTGGATACAAATACAATACTTCCTTAACGTGATGGTAATGGTAATTAAATATTGCCCCTCCTACTCCACCAAAACAATGCGCTGAGTGTTGGTAAACCCAGAGCCCTTCTGCCATCCGGTGACAATAATTACCGCATCCCCTGATTTAATCATACCACGAGATTTGGCATAATCAACTCCATATTTAACACGTGAATCTACGTCTTCCATCCAGTCGGCCATGACACCAGCTAAATAAATAAATAAAAACGTCAACTACAATTGTCTGATAGTATTATGTGCAAAAATGTATATGTTAACGTGGTTTTGTCCCTCCCTACCATCATAATGAATAGGAAGAAGGCCCCGGTACAAGTGACATTGACGAGCAACCTGAGCATTGCGAGTAACAGCAATGATGGGGCATCTTGGCCTATATTTTGATATTAAATGGGCTGACCTTCCCGTAGTAGTAATAACAATAAACGCTGCAGCCATGCATTTATGGGACGCTTCTACGCTTGCAATCGCGATGGAGTGGGCAGTGTCAAGAGGTGGTTGTACCTAATAATAATTAACAGTGTTAATCAGTGGATCAGTGTTATTTTCTTGTACTTTATTATGTTCACACCGCATGTATTGGTAATGTAAATCTCATTTTCCATATTACCTATACATACAATGTGAGGAACTTGCTCAAATCGATATAAATGTTTACCTTGCTAACGAGATCAGCGAACAATTGTTGGTGCCACAAAGCGGCTTCCGCTTCCTTGCAAATATTGGCCATAGTTCGTACGCATTCCAATGGATAGTCTCCTTTAGCAGTTTCTCCAGAAAGCATGACACAATCAGCGCCGTCCAAAATCGCATTTGCTACATCTGATCCTTCAGCCCGAGTTGGTCGTGGTTTCTTGACCATAGATTCTAACATTTGTGTTGCGCAGATGACTGTCTTTCCAGCCTGAAGATGGAAAAATAGCTCATTATATGTACTGGTCCTCTACTAACTCAAACACTCCCATACACAAACTATTTAACGAACCTTATTGCACTTTGCAATCATAGCCTTTTGAGCCAAGAAAACTTTTTCTGGTGGAATTTCGATTCCCAAGTCCCCGCGAGCGACCATAATACCATCAGATTCCGCGATGATTTCATCCAAATTTCTTACTCCTTGATGATTTTCAATTTTAGAGATGATGAGAATATTTTTTCCCTTATCACCTACACGTGTAATAATATGACAGACAGGCAAAATACATTTCATGCGTAATTATCCAATTGGTTATAAATTCATTACTATTTATTATTTTAATATTTTTTTAACTTACCGAGAATTTTCTTGATTTCACGAACACCTGCAGCATCACGGATGAAGGACGCAAAAATCATGTCAACTCCTTGTTCAATCCCAAACATAAAGTCTGACTTGTCCTTCTCTGATACAGCTGGTAAATCAACAGGAACGCCGGGAAGGTTGACACCCTTACGACTTCCAAGCATACCCCCGTTTTCAATGTCACAGATAAGGAAGTTCGCACCTATAAATTGTGTCCACACAGAAAATGTTACTTATTTTGTGAGACAACACCATCGAACGAAATAAAGAGCATGAAGACTGCTGACCTGTGAAATACATTTTCAAATAGCACTTACCAACTTCTTTTACAACAAGGGAAATAAGCCCATCATCAACGAAAACTCGGTTCCCTGGCTTTACAACTTTGGTAATGTTAGCGTAGTCGACGTAGACAACTTTCTCATTTCCCTTTTCGGAAAAAGCTGGATCGGTGGTCAGTTTTAATTCACCGCCACGTACCATCTCGACTTCTGCAGACGCACCCTAAAAAACCAAAATCATAAGAGACGGGTCATTACAAATTATGAATGTAATATAATGTAAGCATATAAGCTTTGTGGCTTACAGCACGTGCTGCCTGGAGCTGGTTCTCAAGAACATTCGAGCTGGAAGCCATCTGTAAAATCAAATCAAACAAAACACACACTTTACTTTAACACAATTAATTATGATAATTTAGGGAAAATTCTTTTCATCCAAATAGAGAAGAAACAAAGTTAGAAAGCATGAAAGTTAATGCAAGAATTGCTGTAAGCATAAAAATATAAAAACGGAAGCACAAAGAGTAGATTGCAATGAAAGAAAACAAATGAAAATTAATTCGTATTAGAAGCACGAGGCATTAACACATGAACCAACAGTAAAAAAATCCGAAAACTCCAACCTAACCTTATCAGAGAGCATATAGATTGAAATTTAGAGAATCGAGAATAAAGAAAATGCATCATTAGGCTTTTTGAGTGTGTAAGTTTCACTTTAATTTTTGCTGCTTGTATAGCTATTTGTTAAAAAAATCAGACTGCTATGCTGCTGTAATGCAAGCTAATTGTTTATGACAGGACACAAATCCAATATGTGTGCATGTCCAACCATAACCCCTTGGACCTTATACTATACTGTATTGAATAAAACATTTCATTAAATGTAATTTTAGTTTAATGAACTATTAAATAGGGCAACAGGCTAAGGACTAAAGGGCGCCCAACAACCCAAGACATGAAAATGTTTAGTAATAAAACTGTTCCCGTTCCCGTAAAATCGATAAATAAATTGAATCATGATTATGATGAGAGATATGGAATCTTTACTCTTATAACTGGAGCCGGGACCGGTGTCTCGGTTGATTTAGACTTTAAAAAGAGGCAACACAACAATTCGTTAACAAATTTTTGCACTCACAAATACACAGTTTAAAACAATACAATTCTTAAATTTGAAGTAGTAATCAGGGATTTTGTCAAGCATGTCATGCTAAATTATACCGTGTTATCCACGCCGTCGAGAGATGAATACCAAACCATCTTGGATTTTGATACTTCGTCACAGGAGGAATTGAAAATGTAATGAGAGTTGGTATGAGGTTCTTGAAGGAAACTCCAGGAAATTTGACGATACAAATTACGATAATACTCTGAATTGCTATTACTTTTGGCTAATAATGACTTGTAGCAGTCGTCGTAGTATGAATATCTTGGACAAGTTGGACAGTTGCGGTTGCTATTACGAATGTGATGTGAACACGAATAATTAAGAGAATGGTAACGCCGGCAAAAAACTGTAGTCGCAGTAGAATATAACAAGCCTTCTCTCAAAAGTCCAATAACAATGCCAGCAAAAAGGTCACGTACACGACTCTGATTTCGAAATAATAATTTCCACGAAAAATGCCAATGCAACAATGATTGTACTTGAACAGGCTTCAGATTTTCTTCAACAGGTTACAAATTGCAACAATCAACTTTGGCTGGAGCAGCGGCAGTAGTAAATGTTCTTGGCAGTGGCAGCAGAGGAGTGCACACGCACACCTAAACACATACGAGGTAATAAAAAAATCTGTCTTCGTGAAATTCCCCTTTATACTATGCCCCTCGTTCCTAGTTTCGTCAAGGAATTCTCCCAAAGCAAATACAAAATTGTAACGTAATCAGATAATAAATGGCAAAATTATTTTAATTATCGTCAGCCAGTCCTCAAGAATGATGATGAGCCTTTTCTTCAATATTTATTGTAGGTAATCAGTTCAACAACTTATTTCTTATTCAAGTTTACTAAATTATTATCAGTTATTCGTAACTCTATTCTGGAACTGCATGGCTTAGCATCATACTTCAAAATCCAACTAACGAGCTGTTCGGCTTTCTAGTGCTGCGTCATCCCTACCTATTATTATGCAATGCAAAATGCAACGTTGTATTTCTATCTGCATGCTCATACCAAGCTATAAGCCATGACAAGGTTCAAAAGAGAGACAGAGGCCCGAAAACTTTAACGTGACTTCAACTCTGAAGCATTCATTAAGTTCGTCATTGGATCCTGCATATATACACACACGAATAATCCTCTAGTCAATCTAGTGCGAAAAATGTGCTTGCTCGTCGTGTAAAATTTCTTATCATTTTCTTTCTTTTTTTCAAACTACCTACCTATTCTATAACTTCAAGCACAAAAGCATACAATAAAGAACAGTAGGATCAGTAGTTAGGCTGCAGTCCATGCAAAACGTATGCTCGTTAATTGTGTATACCACAACAAAATGAAACCAGTGGTGATGTAATGGTATCGCTGTGATTCGAGATTCATAATAATAATATATTATTGTGGCTACGAAAATGAAAGGCAAATCGCTAAAAATTGAGCTGAGATTTCAGATCCTACACAAAGATATTTTTTTCTGAACATTTGTAGTAATGTGAATGTGATTACTGTCTCTCTGTTGGTGGAAGATTGTTGGCTTTATGTTATTACCCTAGGTTGATTGCATGGCACCATAAAAAAATAAGCTTCCTTCCTACACGCACACAAACATACACACTGCTCACAACGATAATTACACAGCAAAATAAAAATCACTGAGAAACACGAGCGAGCAGAGAAGAGAGTAACAAATACAACGCGATTTTTTGTCCTTTAACTTTTTTGTCACTTTTGGCTTCCTCTGATATTATTATTATGACTATCTGGTTATCAGTTGTTGTATTTTACTACAGACAACCTCCTATCTTGGTTTACTACAATGGGCAACCAAAATGATAAAAAGTACTTGAAAACATAATGGAAAAGAAGCTCTTGATTCTTCCACTGCTTGTTCCCTCTCGTTGTTATTACTCCTGTGTGCAGTTTGCAGTTGTATCCTGGCTATTATTATTACTTAAAAGTTGCAAAATCGTTAAACTATTTTCTAGTGATGATCCTTTTCCCCTTGCACCTCATCACCACACACACACATCATAAGTATGTACGTTGGAGGAACACGTACACATTTTAATATACTTCGAATCATTATGATGATGATGACGACGACGGTGAAGAACATGCAAAAAAAATTGCACGTATCTTGTGTACGATACCTATGTATGTATTCTACGCAAACGAAAAATGGGGTGATTCTCTTTTTGAAGGTCGAAAAGAAGAGAAACTTATTTGGCTCATGTCCTGTTCTCTCTTGGTATCTTTTCTCCCTTCTTCCCCTACTACACACGTATCTCTTTTCTCTGTGAAACACATGGGAGGGCAAAAGTGGAGGAACCAGAATAGTGGTGGAAGAGGATATGGATTGTAGAACACCATTCAATGTATTGCGAATGAACCTGCCCAGCGTAAGGGAAACGGCAGAAAGAGAGAGAGACTTGCTCGGAGCAAACTGCTTTTTTACATGGTGCTAATGCCACTGCGACCACGTCTTCTAGAAGTATAGAATTAATACGAGCGACTACACTTCTTTCGATTTTTCCCAATTCTGACCGAATACATGCTTTCATGCTTCACGCTCAATATAGTTTGGCAGTTGGGAAATTGAAAATTTCGACTGTATGCGGATAATAGAACTCATCATCTATTGTTGCTACTGCATGTTCGCTGTGTGCTAAAAATATACCAATTTTCATACCGAGAATCTCTGTTTACAGACTGAACGGGAAAGACGTTTTAAATGTCCTTTGATTTCATATATTGTCCTGTGTAGCATGAAATAGGGCGCAAGGACGCATCAAAATGAAATAAATTGTAAGCGTAAAATTACAGTTTATATATTTGACNATGAAATAGGGCGCAAGGACGCATCAAAATGAAATAAATTGTAAGCGTAAAATTACAGTTTATATATTTGACAGAATTTAGGTTGACAATCAAGATGGAAAAAAAGAAGGCGAGAAAACTACCATCACGGGCAGGCACCATTCATGACAAATGATATGACCAAGGAAAAAACGCTCTTTAGAAAATATCATTATTTTAAAAACAAAAAAGACTGTGCCTAGTGAAAGTTGCAACCGCCTCTAACGACCCATTGTAAAGCAAATGAAACGTGACATAATTAAAGAAACAAACATATCGACCGTCCAATAATGGCGGGCTTTTACTGCCACTTTCACTTTATTTTTTAAGAGCCAAAAAATGCCAAAAAGTAATTTTTGTTAACATGCCGTGTAATTTTACACGCAACATTTCATTTTTTCTGCAAGATTGAGGTATTGAAAAAAAATGTTTTTGTGTGAACACACTTCCATAATATCACAATCGCTTTTTAAGTTCAATTTCACAGAAAATAGATAGTAAAGTGCTTTTTTACGTCTTTAGGTACTGGGTCTCCATTTCATGGCAGAGCTACCGAGTACAATGAATTGATTTGCAAAATCTAGGAAAGGGGGTCTTTTGGGATAAACGCACCAAACAA
>JAHZNB010001740.1:0-10440 GCA_027744295.1 Callyntrura guangdongensis
CTTGACCTGAGAAACCTGTATGCCAAGTTTGAAGTCAAACGGTCAAACCGTTTCAGAGTTATCGCATGGACAGACGGACGGACAGACAAACAAACTAAATTCATAACTACGATTTCACCACGTTCATCTACGTAATAAATTTTCTATCGTTTTTTGTCTCTCTCTGTTCCACTGTTTTAGTTTCAGTTTCAGTAGTCTTAGAAGTTCTAACTAAGAACGAACAACCGTGTGTACCTATATATCAGACCTGGGCGGTACCCCGGGATCCCGGACCCTGACTGGACTGGTCACCCTGGGATACCGGGACCCCGACTAGTCTGGTGACCCAGATTTGTTATATAGGTATGTATATAGTATTTATGATAAGCATGCTGCGTTATATTTGCACAAATTATATCAGACTTGTAACCCGCGTAAAGTTCCAAGAATTTTATTTATTTTAGTCCGCCCATTCTCCCATGACCATGATTGAAATCAAACTAGGCCTGCAAATTTATTAACAGGGCCGAAGAATCTAAAGTTGTCAGTCTGTTATGTCGTCAGTGTGTAAGAAGTTAATAGGGGGTAAATTAGAGTCATCGAACGATTAAATTGCTTCTAAATCTAATGTTTTCCATTGGGAATTGCTGTCGGCTTTCTCATAGCATCATTGCTCCTCATCATCGATAAGCCGTCTGTCACCTGAATTTTTTTCCCGACATCCAGCTAATACTTAGTACCAAAGCATTTGCACCCTACATCAACCTCACCCCATGGCCCATCCATGAATGAATGTCTACGAACGATCGTATGTAGTAATTAGAGAGAGAGTAACACTTACGATTAGAGATTTATGGTGTATTTGAAATGGAAGCCCCAGTTGAACATTATATACATTTTTGCCAGAGAGACTCAGCTGCTTCCTGTTGTCCCGTCTGCGTCTCTGCATTTCGTATTATATTACTGTTACGTATTTATGCATGAAGTATGAACTCTTTACTCTCACATTCCATTAGATAAACACGCAGGCGGAAATTTTTTCAACAACTAAGAGACACCAAAGAGTAAATGACTTACACCAATTCATACATTACATACTGAAAAAATTCTCTTTGCTTATTCCTCCCATCCCATAATATACAAAAGTTAATAGTTTTATCATCCTGTCTGTGTATGCGTCATGCGTCTGTGAAGACTAGTCCTAAACTATTTAACCAATTGACTCAAAACTTGGCACACATGCATTATCGGTCAATATCTTACCTGAGGCTGATTTTCAGCCAAATCCGGTAACGGCAACCCTTTGGAAACCGTTACAACTTCAAACTTTTAAAATAGCAACATAGGGCATGCAATATATCATTCGACTCGTCTCAGCATATAAAACAATCTGTGACACATTAGGACCCAAATTTCGGACCTGTAATCGTTAGAAACCATTATAACTTCACAGTTTTTTAGGGCGTGCAATATATCATTCGAGTTGTCTAACTAACGCAAAACTTAATCGCATACAAAAGTTATCTGTACTGTTTACAACTGTCTTGTTATTATGCTAGCTAACTTTTATAACAAACAGCAGAGCAGCAGAGAGCCATACACATACACATCTTATAAGCAACTTTGTGGGTTTTCTTCTATCTCTCTCTGCAAATACAAAAATAGTCCCCACAGCGTGTAAGGATGCAAATTTACGCTGTGTAATGTAAATGGTACACTAATGCTGCAGACAAATTACATTTATACTTGTTATACAGTGCAATGCACAATGTATATGCATCACTACCTACCTATATGCTATATAGTATATATAGTATATGGTTTATATTATATAGTAGAGCTTATCATCATCGGTATTACTAGTAGTAATTTACTATTACAAGAAAGAACATAGGAGGTACGCAATACATGGGATGATCATGGGATTTTCGATGTCTTTTTTATCAAAATGATCAAGTCAAAAAGATGACAAACACGTACGTGAAAACTCGCATTCGCATCACCGTGTGTTCTCTCTCGTTATCTGTTCCGATTGCCGTCTGACTCTGACTGTCCTCGCAGCAGCAAGCGGAGAGAGACTAGAGAGTAGCTAAAAGTCGTATAGCTAATGTTTTGTAATTATTCTATTAATTAATTATTATAACCTCTAGATATTTAATTATTGCGGAAAAATTGTTTTTTTACATTGCACTAAGGACAAATTTCAATATACAAAGCCGTCAGTGCAGCTGTGTGTTGAAAGGAAGGAGGAAATGTTTGGGTTGGTCAGTTGTGTTGGTGAGATAATTTTTTTGACGTGAGCGTAAGGAACAACACTTGCAACTTATTTTTCCCTGTGTGAAAGGATCCACGGTTAGTTGTGTCAATAGTTTATGTGTTGAGTAATATTTAAATACTTGTGGTGACAATATTTTAAGACATTGGTTGGAGACTTTTTACCGTTTCAAACTTGCCAACAACGGTGTTGTGAGTGCTATCACGTCCTACATTAATTCAGCATTTGATTGAACTGTTACGGTGTGATTTTTAGACAGCTCTAAATTGTAAAAATATGTCGGAAGAGGTCGAGACAGCGCAGAGTCTGAGCGTTCCTGAGATTGACCACAGTAAACGCAATGGAACAACGGACGATGAAGATGATATTTTTAAGTCGGCCATGGAGGTAAGTAAAACAGCTATAAATCCCTAAATATGTCATGTGCATATATGTTGGCGATTGTTTGAAATGAATATGTCGTTTGTTAAATAGTTGATTGGATACATTTAATATTGCCCAATAATTTCAACTTGGAAATGGCAAATAATCTATCTTATTTTTCTGATGGATTGTTAAAATTAAAAACGCCACAAGATTAATAAATGATAATATCGCTTGCTAAGGTCTAATTACTTTGTACTAACAAACAACAATTGCTCCGTAGTAGTATTAAACTATAATCTAGTCAAGTAGTTGTCTAGTTGCAACTTACAACTTGCTAAGTGCTAACATTTCCCTGTGGCTGTTACTTTTTTAAATCATTTTAACGTTTTAAGTGAATACAATATGACATGACATCCTGGACAATACGGGTTTTGCCTTTGGTTAATGTTACTATTTTTAAGTTGTAGTTGGTGGTGGTGGATGGAAGTATGGAAGTAATAGTAAATTGAATGATCTCCGGAAACGCCCACCTATCTTACTTGTGTATGATGTGTATTGGGTAATATAGTTTATAACCTGTAGCCTGTAGGCTCTAGCATATAAACCTCTAAACAACTAGATGTTTTCATTTTATTGCTATTTTTAATTTTATTTTTGGGTATGCTCCATCCATCCAAGTTTTATTGCTATTTGGTAGAAGTATAGTTTTACTTATTAACCTGCATAAATATTTATCGCTTGTCTCCTGCTAAAGTGTTAATACCATTGCCATTGCCTGCTTGCCATTTACGTTAAAACCAATTGCAATTGAAACTGTGTGGTGATGAGTATAATGATGAATGATGATGAACAACTCCTCACCCGTTCGTAGTAATCCTACGCGATCCATACATGACATCCTGTAATCCTTTTCAATAAAAAAGCATAAGTGTAACAAAGACATTTAACAGCTTTGGCTCATCTTTAATATATTGATCGTTTCTGTTTTAATATTGTATCGTTTTTTATTATTTATTTGTATAAACATTTTGATAAAGACTAAATAACGTAGTCTTTTAGTCTATTTAATTGAGTCTCTCTAGAAAATGCTTGTAAGTTGTAGCGTTTAGACTTTTCAAAATATTGTATACCTATTAGGTTTATTTTTACTTAAGCAATTCGGGTGTGGTTCTCCTGGATATATTAAAATACTACCTCTAGACTCTAGTCTAGTGTTAGTATTCAAAATATTGTATATTAGGTTTATTTTTACTTAAGCAATTCGGGTGTGGTTCTCCTGGATATATTAAAATACTACCTCTAGACTCTAGTCTAGTGTTAGTGGTTAGTGTCTAGTGTGAAGAATTTTCTCAATACTCCAGTTCACATTATTTAGCTATATAATTTTGTTATTTATTGTCATATTTGGGAAATTCTAACAAATACTTTTACTGTTTAGAATAACGCAGTATATATTAAAGGGTCCGCCCATTCAATTTTAATTTTTGTGTTTTATTTTATTTTCTTACAGTCCCCAATGACTGATTCAGAAAGGACAATTCATGGTGATGATGAAATAGATTTAAACGATGACGATGATGACATGGACTCTAGTTTGGGTGCTTCATCATCCCTGTCTGGCCTTCCTCCTTCCACTGGTAGCGTAAACCATGACACTAATACAAACGATTATACGATAATGGGAGACAATCACCAGCCCACTGAAAGCAGTAAGCAGGACCAATCAAAGCCTTACAACGGGGACCCATCGCCGAGTCGTACAGTAGTGGTAGATTAAAGAAAATATTACTACGCACAATACAATTACAATTTATCGGCAGGGAATATAAACCATTCATTATTATTTTATTAGAACACTTTATTCCTTCCATAGACCGAACCCGCAGTAGCAGCAGCAGCCAAACCACCGATAGAAGATTCTAAGCAGGAGCAAATGGTACGCGTTTGTAGTTGTTGATAAATTTTTATTCGTTCGTGGAAGCAGTATTTAACGGTTTGACAGTACTGATCGTCGTTGAATATCCACAGGATGTTCCTACGGATCCAAGCCAATTTATTGAAATAACTGTGACAGACCCTCAGAAACAAGGAGAAGGAATGTCAACCTTCATTGTATACAGAGTAACAACGCGAACAAATATTGCTTTATTTAGACGGAAAGAATTTGCCGTGTGGCGTCGTTTTTCAGATTTTTTAGGTTTACATAGTAAGCTAGCGGAAAAGTATCTAAAGAAGGTAAACTGGAAACTCAATTGTTTTTTTTTACAAAATATGGTATATTGTATTAAAAATCCCTTGCTTATGCTGAATTCTTGATTGTAGGGCCGAGTTGTCCTGTTAGTCCAAATTTTATTAAGATAGTATATCTATAACTCGATTAAAATAAACGTGTCCATGTATCTTATATTTTTTATTTTAAGTGGTTTGAAGAGCGCATTCAAAACATTGAAGCTTTGGAAAATCAATTAAGGAAAGTTCAAACTAGCATCGAACTTTTGGTGTCATACAGAAGAGATCTGGCCGCAACAACATGTAGTTTTTCAAAAAGTGCTGCAATCTTGGGTAATGCAGAGGAACATACCGGTTTGGCAAGAGCGATGGCGCAATTGTCAGATGTTGAAGATAAGGTGCGACAGCAGCATTTCAACTTTTTAATTAAAATTTGCTTTACCAATACGGTTTACCTTCATAATAACTCAAACAATTGTTTTTCAGGTTGAACAAATGCATAACGAGCAAGCAAATTCGGATTACTTCCTGTTTTCCGAATTATTTCGAGATTACATTTGCTTGATTGGTTGCGTTAAGGTTGGTATCAATCTAAGCACATTTATACTAATGCTCATATTTTTTATTTTACGTAAGATAATACGTATTTTTATTGTTGACAACATATAGGACGTGTTTCATGAACGTGTAAAGGCATATCAGATGCTGCAACATGCCCAACAAACTCTGAACAAGAAAAGAGAAACAAAAGCTAAATTGGAGTTGCAGGTGAAAACTGACAAACTTGCTCAAGCCCGGGAGGAGGTTGTAGAGGTGAAATAAGAATTCCTCTTATGCTTAAGTAAACAATATATTGCTAAACTTGACATTATCTGATTTCCTTGTTATGTTTTAAAGTGGGAAGCAAAAGTGGAAAGAAACCAGGCAGAATTCGATTCCATATCTAACGTAATTAAGAAAGAGCTCGAATTATTTGAGACAACTCGAGTAAAGGAATTTAAAAAAGTGATAGTTAAATATCTCGAATCGTTGCTGACGCACCAGCAGGATGTAAGTACCAAATACTATTGGAGTCAACTACTTTAACTCTAATCTCAAAATCGAAAATAGTGTTTGATAAATTGTATCTTTTCAGTTGGTGAAACACTGGGAAGCGTTTCTGCCTGAAGCCAAGGCGGTTCAATGAGTTATCCAGTAAACCGTCAAATAATTCGACAGAATAGTAAATGTAATCTTCGTTGGGAAAAATCGACCTCTCGTTTCCGATCGTCGCTGTAAACACTGTAGTCTGTAAAAACGCTACTATTTATTTTTGAACTATCTAGTAGCAAAGGAATAAAATAATCTTATTAACTGTGCTGCCTGCTACATTTACAAGAACGGTATATGTATGGTATCCATCCAATGCATTGTGTCAATCAGACGTGTATTCCTTTCTGGAACAAATTACCTTAATAACATTATAGCATGCGTGTAGACAATTTAGTTATTATTATTATTGCTATCATTGAAGATGTCCTATTGCTGCTGTTTCAAAAGGAAAAAGCTGTACGTTACTTATATTTTTTGTAAGCAAATGGATTCTTTTTATCATATGAAAGTTGGAGGTTTTAGTGACTGAATTTATATATTACGTCTTATATGTACATTGTAATTATTATATACAAATTTTATGTACCTATTCCATGAAAAGTGAGTGTTTTTTCGATTTGACTTTTTATCATATGGAAGTTGGAGGTTTTAGTGACTGAATTTATATATTACGTCTTATATGTACATTGTAATTATTATATACAAATTTTATGTACCTATTCCATGAAAAGTGAGTGTTTTTTTCGATTTGCTTAATCACGTTATCGCCACGAATTAAAAACAATCTTTATTTGCGTAGTTTTTTGAATTGTAATAATTGTGTGGCTAGTGAAAAGGTTAACATGTTCAGTCATAAACAAAAACCTTAAAAATTAAAATGTGGAAATATTTTGTATTTAGAACGGTAATATGGTTTACGTAGTTTTAGCTTAGATAATATAGTATATCGTCAGTGGTGCCGGATTCAACCAGTTCTTATAACCTAGCCCACCATTTATCTAAAGTTACTAATGTAAAGCGTAGTATCACCTTTGTGCAATGCTAAACAAATTTTCTCTTTCGAAAACTTGTACCTTACCGTGCTCACAAGATCCTCTTCCAATTCCAAGGTTCATGATGAATACTACGTACAGAGTTACTAATTGCTATAGTAAGAAGAAAGCCGTTATTCATAATCATCGGCACAGTGGCATACCGCAATTCAGTTAGTATTGTTTTATTATAATGTCTTGGCTACGAGAGAAATACACACTTCCATTCTCCTTGACCCACTACACTTCCATTCCGAAGATCTGCTATGTTTACTCTTGGCTAAGATTTTATTAGATTAAGTATTCGGGATTTTTGTTTACACTTAAATATGGATCGAAAATTCGAAAAAGTCAAATTGTACGATAGAACAAGAAATGACATTCAATATTGCGGTCTGCTTTAAAATATTCTAAATATGCTTTGTTTTACGATAATAGTTTAATATTGTTATTGATTTGCTCGTTGTTCACAGAATTAAACTAAATAGTAACATTATCATCGTTTCGTGTACTGCAGAAACGCGTAATATGTATGTTTACCAAACCTGTTGCTTTATGTGATTTGTGACCTGTTAATGAAAGAACGGTTTGCTGGAGTAAATTCAAGATGAAGGAAACTGTTACTTCTCTACTTTCAAAACAACAAAATATGAAGCTTATCAGAAGAAAATAAGGGTGATCATATTAGCAGAGAATTATGGTAGTGACATATGGCCAATAAGTGAATTTTTGTGCTAAAGCTTCATATTAATGTATGATTATATAAGGACTACACAATAAAATTCCAGCTTACCGTAATAAATTATTCATTAATATTGTATTAAGTTATTAAAATGCATACGAAAACTGACATTAGTCTGTGGAAAATTATAAAGCTAAACACACGTTTGACATAATAATTATGATGTGTTATTGTGAATACGAGTCCGGGGAAAAGTAGAAAGTCGACTATTTCTATATTTGTATTTTACAAAATCTATTATAAACTGCGGTTAGGCAACATTTGACCAAAGCTATTCTAAATATTACGTAACATTTATTATATTATCTACCAGTTATTAGTAGATGCACATTGATCATTATTATTAGGTACCTATCTAATATACTATACATTATACGTCTATTATTATCATTATACTGTACCATAATGTAATGAAAATTATTGTTGTTATATTTAACTAATAATATAATAATAAACTATTCTTTCGCGAAAAAAGGTCCCTTTGAAGTTGTTTGCTACCTCATCCCGGTGCATACAAAGGCCAAAAATAAAATAAAATCGGGTGTACTTTGGTTTTCATTTTGAGCAATTACTTGCTCCCAGTTCCCCAGACTGCTTGTTCAGGGCCGGATTTCTTCTTCCTTTGGGTTTGTCTTGTCAATACGTGAGCGGATTTTCATCAGTCAAAATCACAAGTAACTAACATGCCAGTATTTTATCTTCCTTCAGGGATGAACTCTCTAATTTGAGTACACAGCGAGAGAGAGGAAGTTGTACTGACACACGACGACGGCTTTCCCGAGAAGGGGTGGAGCAGTCCAGCAAAAGATCGGCAGAAAATAAAAGAATAAAACAAGGAGATCTTTCACTTTTGCAAACCGTCAGCTTGAGCAAGTTTCCCCAGGACTGAAAAAGGTCCGTGGTAGTCATAGTCATATAGTGTGCTATATGCGTTGTATGCCTTTTTGAGCAGCGAGAAGAAGTAAAAGTTTAGGTAAGGTGAAAGGATGGCTTTATTAAGGATCTCTTTAAAAATAATGATAATGATATAGAACAAGAGGAAATAGGCATGTACGTACCTATGTGTATAAATTTTTTTTACCAGGTTCTCGATCTTTTAGATTCGTTACGAGTACCCTGCCCCATGCCGACAACCCACCGAAATGAAGATGTTCTTTCTAGAAAGTTTCTAAACCACCACCCAGTTTAACTGGAATAACTGTTATGATATGTGGTTTAATCTCTCTCTCTTCTGCTAAAATACATGTTCTATTCTTGGCATAACCTATGACGATGCACAATGTGTCCGTTTGGGGAAAATAGTTTATGTTTTATAGGCTTATAATGCATATGAATAATATAAACCGTCGCTCCCGCTTTCTCTCTTTCTCCCTCACTCTCTCCCCCACTCTGACTGCCTGTAATTCTTGCTTAGTGTCATCATCATCCTACCCAGATATAATACCAAATACCCAAACCAGGGAAAAGCATCTTCTGGATATCTCCCTACTCTTCTCTGGCCATTACGGAATCTCTTCCCCACAGCAGCCAAAAGAAACACAGTTTCACAGTGAGCTTTCCATTAGAGAAGGATTTCGTGGTAAAAGGCATTGTGGTATGGGGATGAGTCGTGGCTCTTGTTGACTTTTCTTTTGTGACAATCCGTTACCGCCGCCGCCCTGTACATTCTTTTGTTGTAGACGCGTCTTCCATGTAAAAGAATGTTTGTACCAAATGAGCCCCGTTTTATCTAAGAGTGCAAAGAAAAGAAAAACGAGGCAAGAGAGGAAACCCTCTGAAACGAAAAAGATGATGACGACGGCGATGAAGAGTATAAAAGGGGAAAAAATAAAATGAGTGTGGCGAATGCGGTACAGTGAAAGTGTAAGTATTCTACCCATTTATGGACATGTATTGTGTTGGAATGCATTCTTTTTGTAGGCGTGTGTATGTGTGTGTGCGAAAATTGAATCGTGAACGAGGATTGGAATGGCTGTGATTATTATGATGATGATATCCCTAATGGTACATTGTCATCATCCTGATTGCGTATATATTCCCGTTTCTGCAATACTACAGAGGGGAAAAGGGAAGCTAGAGAAACTGGCGCTGCTGTTCCTTTTTTCTTCCTCTGCAAATGCAGTGGTTCTCCCTCCTTTTTTCCTCGAATAAATAGGAACGGCGGCTGCAGCTACGCGCCAGGCAATAATCGTAATAGTAATGAAAGGGAACACAGAGAGAAAGAAGGGAGCAGAACAGAGGAAAAAGCCGTTAAAAGCCTGGAGATGTTCTTTTTCGTTATATTACTCAAATGGATTGATGTAATGTAAGTAGGTAAGTAAGCAGGCTATCAAGGGCCTTCGGCAAGAGTGGCTCCCGTTTCTGCGGCAAGGACAAAATAATAAGGAAAATGGGTAAAATAATGTATGTCGGGAAAATATCTTTCTGTGTAAGCGTGTGAGGTTTATTCTATGATGGTAAAACGAGGTAATAGAAAGAACCACCGAAAACGGGCAGATATTTAATAGGGCAGAACATATGCTGACTGTTATCTTCTGCCTAAGTTAGCTTCCTAACTCGGGCAGAATCAAATAAACAATAACTTATACAACATGAATACACTATTTACATTTTTTAGAAACTTGAGCTTTTAACGTTTTCTAGAAACAACCTAACTAAAATTCATTTCGTTAATAATAGTACAACAGTTTTTACTATTTGCTCATAGCTGGTGGAATCGTTTTGAG
>JAHZNB010001741.1:0-10232 GCA_027744295.1 Callyntrura guangdongensis
AAAATATTTTCAGAATTGCTAACCTCCTGAAGCACCCAGACAGTTGTACCCTTTTTGTCCTAACATTGATTCATTGTCCTAGATTAAAAGCTCCTCTACCAATTCATCTGCTACTCGACTTACTAACATAACTCTTAAAATAATGATCATAAATTATTATTCTAGTGTAATTTACTAGTGGGATATGTATGGGTACGATGAAACCACAAAATCATTTTTTTCTTCCAGCTATATTTTATCATATCATTCAGAGCAGGTCATGCTTACGCTGCATTGCATCTAAATCAAGTCGCAGTTAAATTTATGTTTAGAATGCTGTTGTACAGAATAAATAAGCATTGAACATGATTCTTGATCAGGTCCACTACATTTGTCCATAGGTTCTTGACTTCAGTTAATTTAATGAATATATGTAATTTTTACAGCAAAGACGGCTTAAAAGCCAAAACTCGTTGTGTCAAACATATCAACACACATTTCCTGGGGGCTTCAAACAATATTCAACTCACAACTCCAGCAGAGTATTAGAGTATTAGCCGAAAGTCGTTATTTGCTACGGCATGTTATACCCATATATAATGCATATTTTATAGATGCTCAAGTTTAGTTACAGGATATATTGACGAAAAAAACATATCACGGACGGAAATAGTAGTCATTCTTGTTGGGCTCGAGCATTTCCTCCCTTCAAAAAATAAAAGAAAAAAGAGGAAACACGAATCAAGAGCCAAAAATTTAGTCAAGTGTGGAATACTGTTCCAGTCATCTTACTAGACATTTTCTACACCAGGATATCTTCTGAGAAAATGTAATGCTGACATAAAAACGAAGGAGAGAACTTTTCATGTGCTCGTTCACCCACTCTAAACAGTCGAGTCAATGCTCCGAGCAAAAATTCAGAAGCTGCGCTACAGCATCATTACCATCGCAGTATTTTCATCTTCATCAATATTTTTCGATTTCTTCAAACCTTATAAAACATATATCTTCAGAGTGTATCAAACTTATGGGACCTTGTATTTTACATCATCGACAATTCACAACATCGGTTGTCTGACTGAAGTAGATACGTTACGATGATGGGATCCTAGAGCCCTGTAAAACATTCTCAAGTGCTTATAACACAAATCTCCTAAATGTGAATTGGGTTCTGACTCCGCATGTTTTTGACTCTGTACTTAACTCCTCCAGTTTTCATAAAAACTCCGTAATCATCATTTACCTGAGAGTTGTATTATGATTATTTATGAACATGTTGGAACAATTACACATTTTTATACACCCAGGAAATAAAAAAGTTTTGGGGTATTAGAAATATATGGCGTGTGTTGCGACAGTTTCGGCTGCAGCTGTCATTTGCTGTAATAATTGTGCTACTTTACTGCACAGCCATGCGTGGGCTGAAATTCTTTTTTTATCTTCTTTCTTTCTCTCATAAAACTCCTGACTTCGGATAATGGATAATTCCCCCTTTTATAATAATGTTAACGTGGAAAAGAAAATCTATTAACTGTTTCCATCCGACAATTGAAAATGGCAATTAAAAGAATACTTTTCTATTTCTGGTAATAGCGAGAGTAGCTACCACGAAATCATACACACATACACTTCATTGATTTGCCGGCATCAAAAATGATCCGAAATGTAGTACCTTTGTTGATGGAAGAGCTGTACCAAATAAGTTTGAAATTGCTTACGTGAAGTTTAGTAAACAAATGTGCCTTCTCTCGTGAGAGGATCTGCGAAGATAAAAGGCTTTTCACAAGATTTATTTTCCATGTACGTAGGTATTAAACTTGTATGGACTAATATTATCATTAAAAATCCTTGCACCACATCTCATTTCCCTGTACAGTAACCGTCACGCCACTCCATCCATCCACCGAACCAGCAGAGTAGATAGGAGAGAGATGGAAAGTTTAATCGAGTTTGCTTTTTACTGACAGGTCTTTCCCATTATTTTTCTCCGTCTTCAATTCCCTATGTATCAAGGGTATTGTTGTGAAGTGCTAGCAAAATAGACACTTTCACCGCTGAGATGAGCTCATTTAACCGTGTAAACTATTTTTATCCTTGGCTGAATATCCCGTCGGATTTTGTATAATGCTCACGAAGTACAGATGATCATTAAAATAACTCATTCATTCATTCAACTTTTTGGAAAACGTGTCATGTCATATTTTGTAAAATGCCAGTTTTCCTTCACAATCAGGGTTTCCCTATATATGTAAAACCTGGTTTTGTGGTTTCGTCGTGTGGAACAAACCCACACAAACAAATAAAATGCTTTAAAATTCTGCGAAACTACGAGCAAGAGACACACTAAGATAAAGAGCCATTTCCTTGTCTGGCTACGAATCCTATTAACTTTGGCGATAAAACTTGCCACTTGGTTCATCCTCATCTTGTCAACTGTAAATTCAACGTTATACCATCACATTTGCACTGTGTTGGGTCTTGTTTCATCATTAAGAACAAAAGATTGCGGCCTCAAATGCATATTTTACAACATTTCCAGAAAACAAACAGGTCCTTGCAAGTTTGCAACGTAGTATGTAGTATCTTCAAATGTCAAGAAAACAAGGACAATTTCACACACACACTACACACTAAAAAGAATAAATTCTGAACAACGAAAGTAAAAGAAAGGTAGAAAAAAATAAAGTGCAATGTGACGACCAAGTAAGAAAATTAAAAGTACAACACATTTACAAAATGACATTTTAAAGTTTCTTTGTTCAAAAGTATTTGGCTATCAACCTTCACCCAAATTCAGAGTGAGAGTGAGACAGCAGGGAAGCAGCAGCACACCGTGTAATAAAACTAACATAGCTGCAAGGGAAAAGAGATTTTCTACTTGTCTACGATTTTTCTCCTCGTAAAATTGCGTTACCACAAATGTTTATCAAAGCAGCAAGCAGCGCCAATTTTTTCCATTTCTTGAGAGAGAGAGAGAGAGAGAGAGAGAGGAAAAGAGAAAACATTCCTCTAACTTTAGAAGACATACATAAATACACGAGTACAACAAGATATAAAGTTTTTAAATAAAAAGGCCATAATGACAGTATGATAGTAGGAGGGTAAGTAGCTGGAGAAAGAAAAACAGTGACAGTGGAGAGAAGAGAGCGTGAATTCTTTTTTTTCTCCCTTCTTTTTGACTTTACACAATAGAAAGAGCGGAAAACTAGGTAACTTATTTGTTTCTTTTCCCTTGCCGGAAATTTGTCATATGCGCATGGAGACCTTACACAAATAGGAGTATATATGTATATTGTTCTCGCTTTTAAGCATGTGTGCATGTATTGTTATTGCAGGCGATTTTATACACGTCAAAGAACATGAAAAGAACAATGAAAGTGTACTCTCGTAGTGAGTATCCATCTAAAGTAGTATAAAACCGAGAAGTGGAACATCAATAATAAAATTACCGTGTGTGTATATATCGCGTTTAAGGGAAATACTAAGGCCAGGAGAGAAACGATAAGTGTGAATGTGTGTCATTACTGCATTGTATTGTTGTAGCAGCAGTAAAAATGTGAAAAGGCATTTTACGAAACACTAAATTTTGTAAAACGAAAGTGGGAGTAGTGAGGATAGCGGGGGGAGAGAGAGAGAGATTGCCCAAAGTTAGAAATAGGTGACTACATAGATAGGTAGTTTCCAAAGAGATGGTAATAGTCAACATCATACGACTTTCTCTGCTAATCTAAAAGCTTCACAAGTATTGCCATTTTCTAGTCGCTATTATAATACTCTCCACTTCACATTTCCACACTCAATAATTAGGGATGTAATATGCACTCTTGATTTCACAAAACATTGTGGAATAACAAAAGGGAAAAGCTGCCAGCAATATGGGCTCCCCTGAAATACGTAATAAAATACACATGTAAGGGGACCATGTAGTGTTGTTTTTCACTCGTAATTAGCCGACTTCCTAGCTGATTTTATTTGTACACATTATATAGGCATATAAAAATACACTTGTACTACCAAAAGCTGGAGACCAGCGAGAGCCGACCAGGGAAATAGTAACAGTAGCTTTCATTTTCTCTGTTTACACTTTTAGCGCTATCCGTTTTCATTAAAACCTGAGAGAGTGTAATAATAATATTCATTAGAAAAGCAGCCCAAGCAGATTTTGATGTGACGTATCCATAACATCATTCTGTAGTGTATAGGCTGCAGTTCAAGAGCTAAAAACAGAGGAAACATTTCCTCACCAAAGCAATCAAATGGCCCGTTTTCTCGAATAACTCAACAGGCAACTATAACACTCTGTTTAACACCATTGCATTGATCTGCCATTGTTACGGAGATCGGGATCAGAACCTTTATAAATGAATCTTTGTACCGACGAGGAAACTACCAACTACCTAGATTTTATTAGACACAACATGAGTAAAGTTGCTGCTCATGCACTCTCTCCACTTGACTGCGCCACATTGATTACTTGAGAGCACATCAGGACTTATGTGTAGGGTAAACCTTCACTTTTATTATATTAGGTAGAAGTACGATGCACTCTGTATTCCCAATCATTTGCTTAGACAACCGAAAGAGTTTCGTTGGATTTAATCAAAGCCACATGAAAGGAAGGACACGGGAAATATAAAATAGACTGCCTTCATCTCCTCGCGTACGTTTTTACTCGTATACAAATTCGTACACGCTAATTCTTTCATAGCAGTTGAATGTGGATGGACTTTAGTCAATCCAATAACGATTTTGTGCAGGAAAGTGAACCGGGCTTTCTGGTCATGTCAATGCAATGTACGATTTATGCACTTAAAGCGCCTGCACATATTATACAATGCCTGTCTTTTGAAAATATGTGCCTTTATAAGGCGGAAATTGCCGGATACAGTATTGCTCTTTGAAAAAAAAACATTATAATAATAGCTTCATTAGCAGAAGTTGTTAGCTAGAGGACGGTTCGTCTCGAACAAGGCACATAGCCAGGCCTATTATTCACCATCGCTTAACGGCACGGTTAACAGTAAAGTTTTTTGCTAGATACTCTGACTGTTGTGTGCGATAGGGAAAAAACAACCAGAAAAAAGTGACTACGTAGGTAAACGTGCAACGAGATCTTTGTCTTTTTGTGTAGGTATGTATAATAATATGTGTATAAAGTTTCCAGCAGTAAGTAGGTTTTATTACATACAGTCAACTTTATGTATATTTATATAAGTGGCTAATACGAGAGTATAACAGGACAGGAAAGGAACGGTTTAGCAAGCGAGCAGAAAAAGTAGTTTATAAAGTACAAAAAAAGTAAATGCTGTATACATTTTGAAAGTGGAATACAAAGAATGTCTTTGTCCTACCTCTGTATATAAGCTTGTATTTTTCAAATAATAAGGGAGAGAAAAGCGAAGGACTTTTTCTCACTTCCAATTTTTTTTGTAGAATTCAGTCAAAAGCATATATTAGCAGCACAATCTCAGAAAGACTTAAATAATGATATCATGGCACAAAAGGAATATGTGGTCCTATACCAACCTCGTGGCGCAGCAGTATCTAGCTAGAGTTCAAATGCAGAGATTTTTTTCAATATAACACAATGATCAAAAATGTACTTAAAGGACCGTCGTCTTCCCTGTCCGTGGTTTTTATAGAGTGTACATTCATACACGGTGCCACTATTACGTAGTCTATGCATTAAACCGTGTGGTGACTTTTTTTAAGAAAAAAAGAAGAAGAAAGAGAAACGCTGGTTCATTCGACAACGACAAAGTCGTCGAAAAAGCCTACACTGCAGTCTTGTGAATAGTGGATATAATAATAGTAATAACATGACTTGCTTGCTTCACCATTGCTCATCACGGTAGGGACAGTACGCCTGAGGACTTTCTCTCTCCTCTTCGCTTTCACTTTTTTCCCTTATTTTTTCCATTTCCATCCGAGCTTACTTTTTTCTTGAACACTTTTTCTCTCCTTCCCTTCCCTTTCCTCCTTCTTATTATATAAGGCCGGCGCCTGTTTCCTTCTCCATGGCATACTATTTTTGATGATGATGGCGATGAAGATGACAATGTTCGCATATCTCACATTTTGTTCCGTGCGAAGTGTAAGGAGTCGTGGGGAGAGAATCACTCTTTCACGCATTCCATTACTTTGCACTGTACTATCATTTTTTACAGACAGTCAAGTTGGTGGCATTATACTCTCATCATAACATATACTGAATTTACTGCATACTGTTGTTATCCATTTCGGCATTCTTTTCTCTTTAACGCGAGAAAGGGACCCAAGAACTTGTTTATTTATGTATGTAACTTTCTCAACACGGACATCTGTATATAGAAGTATGCACTATATATTCACTTACCGTCAGCCAGAAAAATTCAATATAGTGTGGAGAAGGAGTTGAAAAGAGGATTGGACTTGGACAGAAATAGAAGAATGTGAAACCGTGTAAAAGAATAATGAAGTTTGGTAAATAACCCTGGAAAATGGTATCCCTGAGTCATTGCGAACCACAAGTGTCATTGCTAAAGTATTGCGCCAACACCATATAGTGCAGTGCTATTGGTCAGATGATAACAGCATCATAGGTAGTTATGCACCTACACCCAAACATCCAAACGTCAATATGATATGTTCCACGAAACGTGTTTCTTGGAAAATTAGAAATGCCTACGCCAAGCTTTTTTGTTTTTCCAGGTATTTATGGTAATTTTTTATTGTTATCATTAATATACAAAAACCTAAACTGGTATTTACTAGCAGTATATGAATGCTCTTGTTGTCAAAACGCAATTTAAGTGCTCTCTACAACCTTCAACATTTTATCTCCTTGTAGTAAACACACAAAAGCGGTACTTAAAATGTCATTTGTAATGTTATTACAAAAAAGTAGGTGATACTTCAGTGTAGCAAAACGGTCATACATCGGAACTAAACGAACAGGGAGGAGAAAAAAATGACATAATTTTTTAAGTGAGATTATAGATGTGCCGTGTGTCATGTAAAAGTAAGAGGAAAACACTTGAAAAAATGTCATTTTCTAGTATTTCTGTCCCTCTTCTCTCCTTGTCTGTGTTTCCGTTTAGGTGAAGGAGAAAACTCTCAAGTCCAGAAGTTAGTAAGGAATATATACATGTAGAAAGGTATACACATGTGTCTCATTTCAGTTTCCTTCCCCCTCCTCGATGCCTCTTCAGCTTTCAAGGATAAGAAAAAAGCAATTTGGTGAATTATGGTCTCACAATGATGTAATAGGACTTTGAAGAAGCTTTTTTTGCTATTATTATTCCTTAAATGACATGCCAGTCAACCAAAGTGTGTGTACGTGTATACGCCTTTGGCTGTGTATAACAGTAAGACGGCTTTTATCGACGGCCGGTAATAGTTTTTACTGCCATTTTATTTAAGAGTATTATGAAATGATGGTAGCTAGTTTTTTGTATTGTCCACATTAACGAAACAGTGTCCTCCGTTAACAGCGGCATAGCATCATACACCTCCATTTTCTCTCTCCTTTTTTAGCATGTATTGCATTAGTGTAAAATTTTATTAAGCTCAAAGCGAGTTTAATACGAAAATGGTAAACCACATAGATAGAACGACGACAGGCGGTGAAAACAGTCACCGACAATTTAGGTCCCTGTTAACTGGCTTTTCCATGCAATCTTTTCAAACAGTGAAATTCCAGTGTGTGGAGTGTTTTACCTATTCTAGCATGTCTACGTTCACGTGTATGTGTGTGTTTGTGTGTGACGATGGGTGAACTCAGGGAGAATTGTGTATACGTATGCAGAATGCTAAAGAAGGGAAAGTATTGTTGGAGTGGCAGAATGGGCAAGGGGGCAACCAAGTGAACAAGACAATATAATAATGGGGAACGGTGAAAGCTTTACTTGTTAGGATTAAGTCATTATCATCATCGTGATCATCGCCACCTCACGACAATGACACAATAAGCGTGTGGATGAGACGGTGAAAATTGCCAAAATGACATGATGCTATAAAACATGGAATATGTGTATCCTTTTGAGGACGATATAACCTTGGATCCGCATTTATTGTAGGTGTTTAGGTAGACGTTGAAGGAGAAATGGAGTTAAGCACACACACAGAACAGAACTACCTTTGTGCATGGCAAATGAGCTGAGTCCTCAATATTGCTTCGTTTACGGGTGCTGAATTGGTAGTTATATATATTATGCCTGTTAGACTTTCTCATAAAATATCTGTTTATTGTGTATAAGCACACTCAGGAAAGAAGACGTGCACAGAGAATATAGACAACTCTGTCTATAACATTCTAAAGTATAATGATCTGCACCTGCCCATGCATTACAGGGTTTTATGATTTGATTATATGCATTGGGATGGGAGCATTCAACATGTTCATATAACGGTATATAAACTATTGCGGACATATTTTTATACCACTATAAGGACACTGTTATACACAGGGTTGACTACAGGCAATAAATTACATTCGACAAATTCAAGTTAGTATACTTGACAAAGCGTAGGCTTTCATCACAATATTTTCTCTTGTCCTTTAGCTATAATTAAGCAATTCAACTACTATATATAGTTGAGGCATCATCCGTTTCACACACTCAGGAGGGCAACAATGGCACACGGTTTGGTGTAACGCGACAAGATTGTACAAAAGTCATTCTAGTTCCGTGGGGGTTTGGCTGAAGCAATATGGATAGCACGACAATGTAATGAGCTGCTATTTGTGAAGATTACAGGGCTTGCTTACGTTGCTTTGTAGTTTGCTTGTTACTATAGCAGTCCAGATATAAAGAAAACAAAGCCCCAACCATAATATTCTCGTAGGATGGCTTACGCTGATTGACCTTTTAATAAACCTGTACCGCACAAAATGTCACGTTTTAAGTAAATGCCAAAACGTAGTGTCCTTTCAGATTACAACGGAAAAGAATAATTTGTCTGACAAGACTTATCTACAATCTACATCAATGTTGAAGAGAACACAAAACATTAAAGAGTGGGCAGGTGAGGCATTCTATAGTATTAAACATTTAAATGTAGGAACAAGCTACGTGTAATTTAATTTTTGAGAAATGTTCAGATTGAATCAAAGCAGTTGCTCTTACTCGTAGGGAATTTCTTGGCAAGTTCTCGTTTAACCGCAGAAACAACAAGAAAGAAGGTCACGTTGGGAATACATGATGAATATAACACACGAATAAAAGGTGTAACGTTTTCCCAGCACCATTATGTTCTTGACTACACAAAATTTTAGTCATTTATCTCCATTCAGATCACCAGTAACAACAAGGTATTCTCTAATTCCCAGTAAATTTGATCAGGCCATAAAAAGCCGAATGCCGATGGGAAAGACCAGTTGTGTTGTGAGTATGCATGTGCACTCACGGATAATCAGAGTTTTGATCGCCATTATCATTTCCCGGGAACAAGTGAGTTTTTTTCCACGCTACTACTGAGAATTTATCTGATAGCCATTTCAAAGCCGTGTTTTCGTTTTTCTACAAGGAAAGTTTTTTCTTGACATTTAATGTTTTATTTGGGTTTACATAACGTCTAGCACCAAAAAAGAAAATAACGCCCTCTCGAGTCTCGGCAGGATTTCAATGATAAATTGCTGCTGTGAAACCCTTTAAAGGAAAAAATGTGAAATAGTTGCAGATACGTAAATAACAGCGACAACACTTGTGTGTAAAATATGTCCGTGGTATGTTTCCTCTGTGGTGCGGAACAACATTTCGTTAATTCCTACATTTTTCTTTCGATCGCAATCTAATAAAATAAATTGTCAAGTTGTAATAGTATAAAGAATAGCAAACAATTCCGAAACTGGACAAAATCCTAAATCGTTGTGTTAACAAACGCCTCCACCCTCATAATAATGATTTTTCCATTAGTGTATACATGCTTTATATGGATTCGTTTGCTATTACTATTGATGTACATCAATTTGGTCGTTTAAAAAATGTATATATCCATTCTACTGGAAGTTTTCCAGTCTTCAGTGTTATTAAACTGTAGGGCAAATATTTTCATCAACTTATTTATATTGCTATTGTCATACATTCTTAGTAAAGGGACTGCATGGACTAGAAAATGAAATGAAATGCATTCTTCATAAACAAAGGAATTTTACCTGCGTTTACTTTCTTCGGTTACAATTATTTTCTTATAAAGTATCCATGTGCCATCAAGTATGCATTTGTACGTATTTGGCTAAAAGTCAATTTGCAGAACACAACAGTGGGCATGTA
>JAHZNB010001742.1:0-26905 GCA_027744295.1 Callyntrura guangdongensis
CTATTACGTGCAACTACACTTAAACAACACAAAACCTATCCATTTCTTTCCTTGTAACCTACGTCAATGGCGAAATAATGAACATGCGCGAGTAAATACGCAGTAAAATCTCTATCACATGTCGAGAGGCTTACGGCCCTCATTAGAAACTTGAACCGATCTCAAGTCTGTAATAAAAATAAAAAACAAAACTAATTTTTAAAATTAGTTGATCAATTAAAATTTGAGCAGCTTGTTGGCCTTTTTCATTCTGCCTAAAAAGCCTAAAAAGATCTGTTCATGAATGATGCGATGCATCCGTCACTATAATGTGACGACTGAAGATATGTTAAAAGTTTCACAGTGAATTGTTTTTAAGCACAGTCCACTCATCTACGAGTTTCTTTTGTTGCAGTTTTTCTTTGCATTTGACGTGGCCAGAATTTGAACTGCAAAGCAACGATGAGACTAAAGGATGATGTAGTGAAAAGGGATACTTATATCCATTACTTGCGTGTTTTTAATTCATGCATGTAATGTGCGAGCATATTTTGGGTGAGTGGTTCTTGTTTCTATATTGTATGTAGCTACTATACAGCTCAAAAGAATTGCGATTATGCCATGTATACGGTAAGGTAGGTGAAGAATAAGTGTTAGAAACAAAGAATTGTAAAATTATTCCCGGTGACTTCATTTTGTGGTGCGTACAACACATAATTGCAAGGACGTCCTCTCAAAAGAGAAAGCAGTGCAAAGCATTGTTCCATTCATTCGCTCTCTATTGAAACTTAAAAATATGCTGTTGTTGAGCAGAATGACAATGGCAGTAATGTAAATTTGAATACATTGAATTGAATGCAAAACTGTCATCTTCAAGTTTACAATTAGTTGGATTTTGGAACCTTTCTATTAAAGAGAAACTACGTAAATATTATGTATGTATACACATAAACAAGAAGATACAATGTACTTTTGTCATTGCCACCTGAGTTGAAATATTTTGAGATCACTGATTGCATTCATTAGTCCTAGTACTACTCTCATCGTTCATATTTTAGGGCAACATCATATCTCGGTTGCTTTCCACCAACAATGAACACTCTTGAACACTTTCGCTACTGAATTTTGATGCGAAGATAAGATGGAAATGACAATTTTCAACAGACAGGAAACTTGTAAGTTACTTAATGTATTTAAACCTACCCACGGTTATACAACATGAAGCCAAAAACAAGGATGTCATTATTTTAATTCCATGAAAATGTCCTCTCTCATTTCTGTTTTATATATTGCATTACCGAACATAAGCAATGAAGTTGATTGCATAATATGATTCTCAACATATATAAAAGTATACTTTGACTCCTAATAATAATAATAATCCCAACAAGGTTTTCTACCTACACATCTTCCACGTGTAACCTTCCAGGATCCCAATTATCCTCTTTTCTCCAACTGACTTGACTACACGACTTGATGTTTGCAGTAATGGAAATTTTAAATGAGTACTAGAGTGAGGACGATATTATGTGATTATATCCTGTTGTGATTTGATTTACAGTGTGATTAAAATTAAGCTTCCAAAAAGAAACGGAAAAGTGAATACCTTACATAATCTTCCAACATAATACAATATAAAATCTTCAGCACTTTCATCACCATCATTAAAAACCATACATAAATCCTACCTTATAAAATAACCTTACAAAATAGATTACCTTCAAGTAACAAACTTCGTTAGAAACTACTCAACTATAATTAGGTTTTCTTCTAATTCCGTCCCAATCTCCCTCTCTCCCTTTCTGTTTCTAGAATACGATTTCCTGCTTTAAAAGCTCTTGATTAGTTGCAGCTGCTATTTATAGTCATACCCAAGTCACACCATGTATACAACTCCAACTATAATCAAACCTCGGTAACTTACTGATAGGTAGCGGAACCTTATGGTTTTGTGGTTTCAGTCTGTAGCGACTACCGTAAACGTTATTCCTCCTTAACGACTGTACCTTTTGAAACACTGGCTTCTGGAATCGTTTTCCAATGGTCTCTAGTTTTGCATTGGGACATTTTAGCTTCAAAGTAAACGCACCGGTCCCTCAAGCTTAACACGGCAGTAGTTCAGACTTGGTAAATAAGTTACTAATTCATTACTAATGGATATTTAATAAGTTGTCTAAGTTTGATTACTTCGCGGTTTGACGATCTTCCCGTACGTATGTAATTGCATGGCACTGGAGACAAATTTCGTAATTTACTTTGAAGGAAGGATCTTGGCTGACTTTCAGTATACCTTGTTGCTCATCTATGTTAGTATATGTAAATATGACGACGACGCTCTCATCAACTTTCTAATTGCCGAAACAGCAGCAGAGTTGAGTGTGGTAGTAAAAACTCTTGTTAGTTTTTGGGGGTGTTCCTGTTAATAGCCTCCTATTAACCCGTCTTAAAAACATTGCTATTGCCGGTCTTCTTGTGTCTTAAGTTGATTTAAGCGCATACTAACATATGAATTACAGAGACGAGGATCTTACACACAGTTTTGATGTATATAATACCTGACACTATCTGTTTCATACCATTCACTTTTGCTGGGTTACCTTTGCCTCCTGCATTTATGCCTTTACTGGTGGTAGTGGTGGGTGATGCTTTGTGATGGTGTCGTTGGTTGTCGCCATAAGAAAATTAAGTTTTGTATTTTGTAGAATGTTAGTGGGGTTGGCTATGATGAGAATGATGATTCATGTGTATGTATGCGTTCTGCCTATATATGAAAATTAACTGAAAGTTCAAAGCACTCTTTGGTCTCCGGCAACCAAAAATAAAAACAAAATACACACACATATCGCTCGAACTTCACTTCATTTTATAGTTGCAAAAAGTGTAATGGCTTTAGAGAAGTCAACAGGATTCACAACACACGTATTATATATTTGCATGGACAGCATGTACCAACAACAACGGCAAACAACGAGATTTTACTACAGAGTAGGAAATATTTTTGTATGCTCAACTTGTTTGTAATTAACCGAACAGTTGGAGCACCGAGGATGTACAAGCGCACCATCATCAGCAGCGGGGATTTACTCAAGTCCGATCGCCATACGCAGACCACATCATCATCACCTTAGCCATCAAAATATTTTTACGTGTTTTTGCCATGACATGAAAATGGAAATAAATGCTATCATATTATTTCGCACCTATCCTCCTCCGGTTCTCCCTCCACCCTCTCTCTCTATCGCTGTTTCACTCTCCCTCTTTTTTGCTATTTGCAAAAAAAAATCTCCTACATATTTGTGGTGAGGTTAGCCACTTTTTTGTTTTTTTGATAAAAACGTAACATAACAGAACACACTCCATAACAAGATATACCTACGTCGTCAGGAATGATGCTGATGATTATTATAATAATAATAAAAACATCACGACCTTACCGTGTTTACTTATTATTGCTCTCTATCTACAGAAAGCGTCCACTTTGTGTGATGTGCTGTTTTTTGCATAATATTTAGCATAACAAATAAGTGGAAATTGAGAATGAGTAAGCGAACGATACAAGAATAATTTTGGTGTTAAATATATGCTTATATTATACAAAATATTGTCCTCATAAGGTGTGTGGAGTAGTGGGTATTCACTTGAATTAGGCGTCGTTGTTGTTGTGAGGATAAAAAAGGGTTTCTTTTTAACGGATATGAGTTTTTGCAGATTAGCATTTTTGTAAATGAAAAGAGGCTTTCAAGCGAGTTAGCATTGTCGTCAACACATGTCTACCTAACCTATATATATGTATATATGTGTGCACATATGTATCTTACTCCACTTGACTGAGTAAGATTTGACTTTTTGCCATTTAAATTTTATACGTGTGCTTTGTGCGTCGTGTTAACTTTGCATTATTATATTATGGTAGCATTTGAGTTCACATTTTACATTTCAGTTGGCAGTAAGAATGACCATGTCCCCAGGACTTTTCCCTGTACATTGTGACGAGTCAAGGTTATGTTCGCCTCTTTGTGTGTAGTAATGACAATCAACAACAGGGGCACTATAGTAGGCAGACAATTTTTTTGTGTGTAAATGTCCATATCGAGTTATATGTTCGTTTGAATTTTATTAGCCTTTTTATTACTCTGTGTGTATGTACGCCTGCCTGCTAACTAACCCGACCATTTCCTTTTTCTTACTTTTTATGATTTTGTCTACCCTCACTTTGCACTCGAGTTGTTATTACAACGATGCCATGCGTGCGCGCGTTTCTACAGGGTCTACATATAGTCTACATGTTTTTAACGAATGCGCCAGCAGTTCTCACAAAGCAAGAAAATGCTACTGCAAAACAGGTAAAAAAGTTAAGCAATTATATGTTGTCTGTCTGTGACATTCCCTTTCAAAATATGTGTATATATATTTTTAACCTGTCCGAAAAATTACAGTCAGCTTGCAAAATAGTTGTACATAAATGTAACATTATATGTCTGTGACATTCCCTTTCAAAATATGTGTATATATATTTTTAACCTGTCCGAAAAATTACAGTCAGCTTGCAAAATAGTTGTACATAAATGTAACATTACGCGCTGTCAAAAACCAGCTAAAACTGGCAGCGATTGCCTTCGTCATCTAAACAAAAGCAAAAGGTCAAACTTATGGACAAAAAAGTGATGGTTTAGTAGTTACCCCAACTTTTACTTGTTTATCTTAGTTGTCAAACATATAAAGTATTCATCTGCTCCATTTAAGGAAGTAGCTGCCGCCAAGTCCCCTCAAGATGGATGCTGATGCTACATCGTAGAACCTCTATTCAAACATGACTTGTGTGGTGCTCCTGTTGTTGTACATGACCAACCTCTCCCCTGAGTCATTTTCTGGCCAAAGTAACACCAGAAAAGTATGATGATGCCAAGTATGTAGTGAAGAACACGGAGACGATGTATAGTGTGATGATGCAAATGAAACGTAACAGGAAAATTTTGCAAAAAAAGTTCAACACAAAATAAATTGTCTTACAACAGCAGCAGCAGGTAGTAAAGAAGGAGAGAGAGGGAGAGGTAAACAACAACGTTTCAAGTGTCAAGTCAAGCAAAAAAGGAACAAGTAATAATGCTAAATGACGACGATGATGACATGGATGACTCATGTAAAGTATAGGAGTATCGTGAGGTGCGTGCCGTGTTGCACCAAATTGTATAATTTTCTGACAGTGACAGTTGTGTGTTATCATTGAGCCGTTTCTGCCTCACCATTTTCCATTGAAAACAGAAAAGAAATATAATAATTTACCTGGTTAGCATTACCGTCAAGTCTAAAAAAAAGTAAATCATGTTTTCACCTTGGTCCCCTACCCAAGAAACATAATCTGAGGCGAGTAACGATGACGACGATAACAATAATAATATCAAAAGTAGTTAAGTATGAAATAATACAAAACGACTGCCTCGAGTAAAATTTTGGGTTCTTTTCTGTCTTCTTACTCATAAGATATTCAAACAACCATCTACATTCATATACCTGCATGTCACAAATACCTAGAAACCATCCTACACAAATTACCTTCACCAATCATCACCACCCCCACCACCATTCAAGTTTCATATTGCCCTAAAAATGCAGTTGCCGTTAATGATTTTGACTTGGATTGGTTTTGCATTGCCCCAAAGCATGAACAATCAAGGAGAGGGATGTGAACTGAGTAGCAGCTCTAATGCTGAAGCAACTCAGAAAATAATCAACGATAAATATCTAACAATGGTTACCTGTAAAACAAAAGAGAGTGCTGATTTTCTTCCTTGTATAATACTTGGGCCTGAGTTGCCGATATGCGTACAAGATAAATCTTTGCAAATTATATTAACTATTTACCGTTGTGTTTGCACGCTGCGATGTACTTAACCCTGTACATACACAGCATAAAAGTCGACAACCGTGTGCATTTCCAATTACAGTGACCTCTCTTCCCAAAACATCCACTTTATCAGCAAAAATAGTATGTCCCAACCTCATTAAAAGTTTGTAAACTTGCAACTTACCCAACCATGCAACACAATATTGAACAAGGATATTTTTAAGGAAAATTTAGATATTCCAGTATATTCCTACTGTATGTTACTTCATGAAATAAAAAATTGCGGCAATAGGAATACACACGTCTGATACGTAGTTCTTATTTATGATTATGTCATGCCATGCCAAGCTGCTTACTTTTCCGGAATTTTGCTGTCTGATACACACGTCCTCGTACATTTATTTATCAGGTCTTAAGTACGTGACACCATAACAATGCCGATAAAATACAAAAAATATTAAATACTTCACCTCACATGCACTCTCGTTTTTTCATGCACTGCATACAACAGGTAGCCTATTTCTATATTTGTGTGTATGTGTGCGCAATAATAAACCATTCACACACTTGCTCCTCTGCTTTATCTGGCACCATTTAGTATTTTGATCTACAAACACATAACAATTTTTCTCAAGTGTATCGTCACTAAATAAACGGTTTGCTCATGTGTTTGACATAAGGACCTGTTCATGTGTTCATGAAAAGGAAAGCACTGAGAAAACAATTTGAAAAGCTGCGGTTGACAAATTTTAAAAGTTATTTCCACTCGAATAACGTCATCAGAACTGCACAACTCGACAGGCAAATCCACTGAGTCACACGACGACAAACTTTGCTGTGCCCCGCTCGTCAAACTGACGAGAGATTTAAAAGAATGAACACGATAAAGACTATGATGACAAACGATATATAACGACGACGATGCAACTATATGAACCTCCCGCAACCATAAAACTTTTGACACTGCAACAAACAATCCGTCCAGGACAATAATTTACAGTGTGCTTTTTTGTTATATAAATATGATTTACCGAGGTTGACCTCCACTTGTCAAAATGCCTTGGCGCTTGTTAGCAGTTAGCAGGAGTAGATGGGATAATGTGGGAGGAGGTAGGAACCTGCAACAAACAACAACAACAACGTCTCTGGGACAACTATGTCGAAACCACACCACACATCACGACAGATAGTACACAGTGCTCGTTACTCCTCTTCCTTTTGACGCCACTAAGACTGCTCTTTAGGACGATGACGATGATGCTGCTGACAGGATTGTGATTTAAGATGAAGTTGATGATGATACATTACAGGGTACGTAATAATAATGCCGTCACTCACTTTAATTCACTTGCTCTCATGCCTTTTTTTCAATACCGCACAGACAAAAATACTGCCAAGTCTCAGTCAGCCAAACGCAACAAAATAAAATAAATACAAAACCTTTCTCTTCAAAAAACGTTAAAAATTGCTTTTCATGCAAGAAAATAAAACTGTGACATTTTCGTCTTTTTTTAATAAAAAAAATACTACAATATTTTCATAAAACCGGCTCACAAACAAACACGGTTTTTAAGAAACAGAAAACAACAGGATAATAATAACAATACAGAAAAGATATTCCCTTCTTTTGGCGTGCTGATCTTGTGCAAGAAACATGAGCGTGAAAACTGAAATGATGGCTTAGAAACTGGTAAGTAAAAGTATGATGAGATGTGGTGATGGTTGAGGACTTGCTGAAGCTGCTACGGGTGCTACTAATACTCACCACTCACAGACAAGAAGAGTGAGAGAAAGGAAAGAAGCAGCAAGGAAAAATAGCTTGGGCACTTTGTTTAGCACGGTGGTAGCGGTGGGTGAATGGTGGTGATTCGGTAGTACACACCACCAAGCAGATTCGCATCTCCCATAAGATCTTTCCGTCGATTCGTCTCTCTTTCTCCCCCCCCCCCTTCTCGCTGCCACTTTACATTTTCAGACACATATACAGTTGTAATTGTACACTTATTATGGAGTGGAGAGTCTTTGACGACGAGGGCATTCTCGTCAGCATCAGCACTAGTGGAGGAGTAGGGTGATGGCAATCTAATGTACTGACTTAAAGGCAACGGCAACAACAACACTCACGAAAATCAGCGTCAGCAACAGCAGCAAAGCCGGGACACGGAATATTTTATAAAATGTGATTGTAGTGTGTGCAAAGTGAGTATTTGTGTTCATATGTAAATAGTAGCACAACTGCAAAAAAAATCTAGCAATTTTTTACTAGCTCGCTCTGAGATCATGGTGATGATAATGATGATGCGGTAAAAGCTCATTTTTTGGTCTTCTGGCACCGCATAAATATGTCTCTGTTGGCTTCCCTGTTGTGCGTACAAGTGTATAACAAAAATATTAGCAAGACGACGACGGGAAGAACAAGAATAAAAGGTGTCTTCTAAGTTTCCACGGAGATTTTTTAGCGTGTCAGAGGGAGAGAGAGAGAGAGGAGCGATGGACGAGGGTTATTGCACATGCCATCAGCTTTATTAGGTATGCACACTCCCGTAAAACTTTAATGCTACCAGCTTATCCTCAGGCTTATCTGCTAATTTATGTATGAGTTTGCATGCCTTACACGATGATGATGACGATGATCGCGATGATTTTATCGGGGGAGTCGTGCCGCCGCCACCTCCACCATTGGTATTGGTATACTTGCATGTGGAGTTCTAATTTAAAATGTCAGAGAGAGATAGTACGCTGTATTTATAAAAGTAGCCCGTTTTTGCTAGCAAAGCTGCAGCTGGATTTTGTTTTTCTGACTTCACTTTAACGGTTATCTTGTACGGCAGAGCCGTGTGCATTTATTACTTGCAGTGTATCACGCCTTCAACTTTTTCGTTGGAGGAGGTGGTAAATCAGTAGGCTTAAATTTGTTCTGATGACGGTGGTGATATAATGATCATCAGGAAGATGAACCAATAAATAACCATTGCAACCGCCACGTGTGTAGCTCACTCTCATTTCGTTCTATTGGTTTTACTCCTTTTTCTCTCGCTCTCTACACTGCATTTTTTTGGAGGAGAAAGAAACGGAAATGAAGATGGTTATCATTGTTATGTATTTGCAAAGAAGAAAGTGTGCTTTGTTTTATGTACTTTTACACAGACCATACGGCACACCATACGGCATATTATATGATCCCTTGTGATGCCGGTTTAATGACTCGTGAGAAAATGTAGTAATGATGATCATTATCTTTCCTCAAATTAAGTTTGGCGAGTAAACTCTCAGCACAGCAAAGTAAAGTAAAACTTGTGCCCTTTTGCGCTTGTTTATGTGGATACTTTTACTAAGGGTACAAATAATGACAATAGTAACAGTAACATGGAAACTGTCACATTTTCTTTGTTCTGTAGTTACCCTTTCTACTTTTTTGGCTTTTGAACTGGTGAGTGTGCACAAAATGCATATATTGCTTGCATTAGCTGGCCTGATAAGAAGTAAGTAGGTAATAACAGTCGGAATTTAAAAGAGGAGCGGATAAATTAATATTAGTCGAAACACGGCAAGTGCGCGTGTTGACGCACAAGCATTTCTCCGTTTCTGTCTATTTTGACAAACAGGTATTATTTCCCCCTCTAAAAGTGCTTTAAATAGCATCAGCAACCATTATGCGTTCTACCAACATAAGTATAGGTACTATACAATACCAAGAATTGAAGAAAGCAACCAGAGAGTTGTTTTTTTATCATTACAAGTTGTTTTCAAGACATTCAATTGAATCGTCCGCGTGTCTCTCCGTGTCCTTGGGATATACCAAGTAATACTTATTATAGTTATGGTGATAGTGGTGATATTATCACAGATGCTGATGCCGATTTCAAGGTGGCTGATAAGAAGAAAGAGAAAATAAAGCTCTCTTTGCTCTCTGTTAAACTCAATCTGTCTATCTGGTGAGTACTTATGCTGCTGTGTGTGATGGCGACGATAGTAAAAAAGAAAAATGAAGCGAGAATTTGTAGTGACATTCAAGAGAGATATCTTAGGTGCTTTAGTGTAAGTACTTGAAAAAAAAATACCAAAATAGTAAGTAGTAGGTACTTTCGACGATCGGTGTTTGGCTTTGCTGTTGTTGTTGTCACAGATGTCATTGTACATACTCTTTCTTTGTGCCGGAATAAAATAAAAAATTGATCTGGATTCTACCGTGGTCTGAAAGTGACTGATGATCTTGCCTTGACTTCAATCTCACTTTGGGAGCTTTTCATGCTTACCAAACCTAACCACTTTCAGACTGTCGTCAACAAAACTGAATGTGTCGTATGTAACTCAACTAATGACACTGCTGCCGCCACTGCTTCTTTGTTGGTTGAAGTTTCAACTCAAGGGTACTGATATCACTGGTGACTTTGAGTAGTCCCGTTTTGTTTAATAAATCCTTTACGCAGATGGGGAAAATACAAACAAAAACTACCAGTTTGGAACAACAGTGTAAACAAGTTGCAAAACCACTCAGAGAAATTCAATTACTCACTACAAAATTCAATATTCTTTAACAAAGCCGAGTGTTCCAGAGACAGGGACAGACAACTACTCGGTTATATCACACAAAACGTGCGTCTTTAAAGTTAAACGATAAGATTGTCAATGCAAGTGAAAGTTGAAGTCGGCGCTGTGCGCGGTCACAATATTTAATAATATGCACGAACGACTAAAAAAATATTAAAGCAACTTGTACGCGTACAACATGTACTCCTGCCATCTTTTCTCCTCCTCTTTCTTGTACAAGAACGGAAAGATTAAGTATTGAATTTTGGATTCGTAAAATTGTAGCAACGGAAAAATATTAATAATATTACTTACTAATATCCTAATCTGCCTTTTTACCTCTCAGCAAGACCAAAATCAGCTCTTTTTCTCCATTCGCAGGATAGTGACAAGAGCCGCCATTACTACTACTACTATTACTGCTGCTGCGGTAATTCATATACATTCAACATTGTGACTTGATGCATGATGAGAATTTGTAGATACGAACTACACACAGAAAAATAAGCTTGTACAACAAGCAGCGCACATCCACTTTTCACTTCCTTCTTATACTTTCCTTGTCATTTAATTAAATGAGCAAATAGATTTTCTCTAGACATTGTCGTCGTACAAGCTAACCTAAATAGGAAGCCTTGTTGTCAAAATGGGTGCTTGGGCTTATGAACGGGAATACTGTAGACGTTCCAAGTAAAACGTCTCTTTGGTTTGTCGACGTTATAGTCGCAGTGGCTTTGTTAGACGAATGAAAATGCTTTGAAAGCAGCGTAAAAGGATTAAAGAAAAAAAAGCAAAAATGATCCCGGAAAGAAGCATTTTCCTTTAGACTTGTCCTCTTGTAGCGAGTACAAGGTAAGTATGAAAAGGAGAGCTGAAGTGCGTCATACGTTACATAGTTAAAAAGCCGTCATGTCAGCAAATAATATTAGATTTAGTCTGTTTGACATCATGTACGTTGATGGTTTCCTGTTTCATCGTGGATTGTGAGGCTTTCGCCTCCATTATTTGATACACATGCACCTTTCTGGTCGAAAGTTGGGCACTCATGTGTCACAAAAACAAATTATTTTGATCATTACAGACAATATCGTCGTTTAAGTTTCGGCGTTCTCATCAATATCATATTCACACCGAGGTATTCATTGTTTTTCAGGAGAGCTTCTTAGCCAACCTCTGATATCGTTTAATGGCTGAAAGTTGAGACTCTCAACTTGAGAGTGTCAACATTTTCCACTGACGTATACCGTGACTACAATCGTCTTGTACTCCACATGAACAGGGGTAGTAGACTGAATACTGGCATTATGACAGTAAATTTGATCAAATCAAAACAAAATTTAATATCCAGATGAATTTCTACGACATATGTACATACCTACGCAAGGTTCCCTGTTACCAAAAACAGGATAACAAAAACAAGATATTAGATAACAAAACGTTTTATGCTCAACTTCCATAGCTATTATCGGGATCATTGCCTGTGGGTGTTTTGATTTCTTTTCCTTTTATTAAATTTAGTATGCAATACGTAGATTGCGATTTAACGGGGTTTTCATAAATTGCTGTCATATGATGAAAAGAGGAGGAAAGAACAAAATGAACTTTTAGAGTGAAACCATGTTTCTAAAAAAGTCCTATCAAAACAACAAGATTAACTGATAAGTAATCTACGGAGAAAAAAGAACAAAGAATAAAATGTCACCCGAAGGAAGTATATGTCGCTAGAATAAAATGATTGGCAATTAGTTGGACTTGTCATCAAGTACGATATAACAATGCTTTTTAATGAACTTTTGTACCTTGGGATAGACAGTAAGGGCATGTTATAGAAGCGTTTCCTCTGATTTTACGACAAAGTCTAGAGTCTAGTCCATACATTGAAAAATGCATGTTAGGATAAATAATGGAACATGTCATAAAACTGTGAAGAAATATGGTGACAAAAACAAAATGTTGCATTAGTGTTAGTATTCCTAATGAAAATAGTACCAGTACATTTGCTGTCGCTATTGAAAAGAAGATTAAAAAGTTGCAAGAATAGGCAGCGGCGACAACAATAGTGTTTACTGCAAAACAAAAACGACAGGTGGTGATTTGTTTTTCGAAACTAAAAGGTAGATTCGAGTTGCTTTTATTCCTTGTCTGTTACATGACCAACAGGAGTGGTGGGGGTTGAAGTGCGATCAGAGTAAAAGATTACTTTTGTTGAATTTTGTCGTAATTTTAGTTTGTATTATACAGTGCGGAGAAAGCGCTTTCCCTGCTGATTCTAGATAGCCGACGGTTCTTTCTTTTTTATTGGCACAAATCGGAAGCGATTAAAAACAAGTGGATGTAATAGCGCTACTAGTAGTAGTAGAGGTACGGGTTTACAACAGCAACAATAACAGTGGGCACTCTGGAAAATTATTTTTGGGACGGTAAAGTGTAACTTTAAACCTATCTTGTTTTTATTTGTATTATATTACCGTGTAATCAATACCAGCGACGACTTGGAAAGTAATCACGGGAAGCTATCGTAAAAATTAAACGTTCCCTAGCGAACATGATATTTAAACAAAGCAAAAATGTGCTATTTGAGATGTTATGTTGTTTTAGTAAAACTTATACGTTCTAAAAAATATTCGTTTGATATGGAATAAGTGTAAATGTAATAATATATCAATTAATTTTGAACAAATTTGCTTGATACTAGGGATTAGGGATAGAAAGTTATAATTCTTTCGCCTCTGTTTCATTTCAAATGGGAAAACGGCCCGAAGCTCCACAATCACCTAACTTTATTTTTTTCAGCCAAATTGACATAACAGAAACTGACAAATTGGGTTGAAGGATCGTGCAGGTTTATACCTATTTGATTTACCAGGCGAAAGAATTACAGCTTCCTATCACTGTATTCTCAGCAAAATTGATCTTGTTAGTAGAGCATAGAAGCTATTAGATCGTAGTCTGATAGATGAGTTTAAACACTGCTGACATTTACTAGGACTGTTGTAGTTTATTTGGGGCATCTTGAAACATTTGACGTCTTTTACCTGACATACCATCGTTTACCCACCGTATGCAAGATATATGGAGTTGTTGCAAGATTTCCTTAATAAACAACAACTGACGCTGCAAACTTATCTCATCCATAAAATTCCAGATGCAGTACAACGCACAACTCGGGAATCATTTTCTTGGCGGTTAAACAAATATCTAGAGATAGAGATAATGTGTTCAAAGTTTTCAGCAAACTTTTTTAAATACAACAAATATATACCATGGCGTATTACAAATATATATACAGTTATCAGGAAAATCACTATATTGCATAAAAATGAAGGGGTTTTAGATATGGTCTATGAAATAAAATATTTTATTGACATGCTTTCAGACCCCTTACTTACCTATGGTTTCTTTGGCGCGAGACAAAATAAACATTCGTTTGTACAATATAGTCAGTTTTTCGCTAGGCGTTATAAAATATTTGCCTTAATATTTTATTATTTTTCGCATAAATTATTAAAGAGATTTCCAAACTTTTGTCGGTTTGTCACCAAAGCTTTGAGTTGGAATAGAGCATAAGCCAGTATCGTAAAATGCCTACATAAATACACTTCAAATGGTTTTTGGTCGATAACTTTGTATCATTTTCCACTAACAAAAAACGGAACACAGATTTGGAATGAGCATGAAAAACTGGTTTAGAGACGACCAACCGATAATCCTGGGGCGAGTGACACCTTAGGAGTATACCTTGTAAGCTACGTATCATGTAAATTCTATAATTAGAAACAAGCAGCAGTTCAATTCAGTTACATCCCATGGGCGCACATTAACATTGGGAAAGTAAGAGAGAAAGCAAGGATTTGTTAGCTGCATGACAATGATGACAATAAACTATTCTCCCCGGTCAGTGTATATGCCTTGTTTTGAATGCAATTTTTTCATTTTGACACCGTTTCAGATATTACACTTTTCCAAGTCACTCTACTCTATTTAGCAGCTTCCGGTTTCATGCTTTCTTTCCTTTTTAGGGCAACAGCAGGCGGAAATTGGGTGAAATTACATTTTTGAACACATAGAGACATTGAAGTTATTGTTCACGAGAACAAAAGAAATGGACAGAGCTTTTGCGGTGTGGTTGGTGGCGGCAACCACTTCCTTTATTGCATTACTCTGTATTTAAGGCACTGTCAAAGCAAGAATAACGATAAATCTCTCCGAAAAATACACAGAGACTAGCCACCAACAGAAGCCGTCCCACTGTTTTCTATACTCACACCTGATGAATACAAATAAATAAAAAGGACAGACAAAAACTAATCGGAGCATGTACACAGATTACGCTATGTATCTGGCTGCCCTTTATTTACAGCATTGCAAAAATCTGCAGAAAATTACTTTCCCTACAAAATTTACGGCAATGGTGTGTTTGAATTCATCAATGCTGATGTAAACCGCACTAACTCATCAAGTCAAAGTGATTAATACCTCAAACTAAATCAACTTTCTGAAATTTCTCATTTTGCAAAATTACTCCATTAAATACGTAAATGAGGTTGTGGAGAGATAGAAAACGGGAATGAGTTTAGGGGTTTGATAAAAAAATTAAAATCACTCAAATATATTGTTGGAAAAACTACTTGGTAGCAGAAATGAAATGAGGACACAGCCTTGCATGGAACCTCCAAAAGACAAGTCTGTAAAATGATAATAATGATACACAACAGTACGAGAAATTCGTTGCTTTCAGTTCAGTAGTCCTGTTCTCTCCTTTGCGATAAACACTTCCCTTTAACGTTGGCCCGGAATGTTGTAGCTTTGGCCAATATGCAGGAAATCACCTGGAAATTAATCACCGGACTAAGCAGTAGCGAGTGTGTGTTTATTTTTTTTTATAAAAGCATACTTTTGATGGGAGAACGGAACGTGTACAAGAGTGATTTCCTTCATATTCTCGGATGTCATTACTCTCATGAAGATAAGTGTCGGTTTTACGAAATATCCTCAAAATAATTTTTTGGGAATTGGAAANGGAAATTGGAAATTTCAATGGAGTTCTTATGGGAGTACTAAGGGTCCCCCCTGTACTATTCTTTTAAATCAAATTTTTTTCATGACAAGCAAAATTGTTTCAAAATCATATTTAGATCATGAAAATATTTAAAAATTGCAAGTTGTGGAACTGAGAATTGGAACAATTTTGCTTGTCACGATAAAAAATGATTTAAAAAATAGCACAGGGACCCTACTATCAGTTAAATTTCTCCATGTTAAATCCCATAAGAACTCCATTGAAATTTCCACACAAAAAATTATTTTGAGGATTATTTCGTAGAACCGAAACTTATCTTCATAAGAGTAATGATATCCGAGAATATGAAGGAAATCGCTCTTGTACACGTTCCGGTCTCCCATCGTTAGTAATGGTACGGAATATTATTGCTTGGATCGTCATGCATTACCATGATGAAGTGTAAAGTCTAATAATCATCGTATCTCTACTCAACCAGTAACGATAATGACAGTGACAAACCAGAGCAAAAGCTCGTCCAATTATCCCTTGTTCATGAAGTGGAAAAAGATATAAAACCTTTCGTAATTAACCGTTTCGGGATTTTAGGGATTAACTGTATACAGTCGACGGGAGTTGACTACACGAGAACAATGAAAGTAAATTTATATGTTTTTTTGACTATTTGTTTTTCCAAGAGGGGAAATGACAAAAACATGTTTTGCGGCGAAAACTTTCCCAGGGGAATTTACTATTAAATTTTTACATGTCCAGACACCTAAGAATAAAACATCCTAAGCTAAACCTAAACCTAAACGTTACACGTTACCTAAACCTACTACCTACCTACATTTTGCAAGTCGGAAACATGAAACCAATGATGATTACTATTGATTGAATTACAGATATTGAGCAAAAAAATTCAAGTGCATGGGTAATACGAGTAGTGCTATATATTTCCAGCGCCAAAATTTTCAACGCAAATAGCTGAGGTTTGGTTAGGTTGGATTGAAAAATGTAAGATTGATACCACAAAAGTCTAAATCGGAAAATATAATACGCTATCAAATATTAGCTACCTTTATGAGACTTTTCGCTTTCCATTTTATTAACACTACTCGATAAAGACAGTAAAATAAGCATAGTTTTTTTTCTGCAGGTTTCAGGAAAGGTAAACGTTTGATTCTGAGTAGATAACATATTTCTCGAGAGAACCTCACCAAGGCGCATCTAAAGAAAGTTTTTGAGCAAGATTAATTCACTTGTAATCCTCTTCTTATTTCCCCCCTAGTTCCACCGAGTAATAATATCCGACAAGCCGTCAACTTTTTTTCAGATCCGCCGTTTTCTCTGCTGCTCAATGAGTTTTTAATCAGCTTTTTCCCATATTCCTTTATGATCGTACGGAAATACGAAATTTAAGCACAATACTGATTTCTAGGAACTGTGCCGTAATCATTTCGGTTACTTCCACACTTGTGACTTCCATTACTCCTAATGGGTAACCCGACAAAAATCCAAGCAGAAAATGAATTTTCCTTTCAAACATCACGTCGAACAGGTGACATGGTTTGTTCCCTGTTTGCTGGGAAACGTAGCCAGATGGGATCTCCGAAATGCCTATAAAATGCTATTTCGTTTCATTTGAAACATCCGCTTTAGTCTTCCACATGAAACGACAACATCCACCATACCTTTCTCAGTAAGTTCATTTCCCACAAATTCTATTTATAATGCCATTAAAATCTCATTTTACTTACAGTTTCAAAGTATACTTGATATTATTCAACTGTGTGATACATCTTCACAAAGATTCCATGCATCTCACTTTGTCGTGTACTTTTTCATAGTCCCCCAACTCATTTTCCTTTTTGATAGTTTATCTTTGTCGTATAAGTTTATACTTGAAGTATATATTTACTACTTCAAAATCCGGAGGAGAGCCAGTAAAACAAAGAAATAGTAAATTATAGATTTGTTTTTACTTTCTTCACTCTCCCGTAAGTAAAATGACAAGAATCCTGTATTTTTTTTTATCACAGACAACACTGTTCTTACATATCTTATGTGACAAGTACTTTAGAAGTATTTCTCAGCGCGTTTTCTTTCTTTGCTTTATGCTATATTTCCTATTCTACGAAGATTAAGATTAAACCTCGAGCGCTTTTCCTCTTTTCATCTCCCTCGTCCTTGTTTGAAAAGGAAAATTTTATTTTCTGTTCACACGCAATGTTTACCTTCAACAATAAGAACACGAGCAGGTACTTATATACATGTTATTGCCTTACCTTTACCTTTCAAACCAATTATTGTTCGCGCCATTATTTATTTTGAAAAGATGCAGAGAAGTGCAAAAATAAATACCGTAGGCATACCTACTTACAAACAAAAGAAAAATTGCCTCACGTAACACTCAATTTTCGCTGTTTTGTGTACGGTTAAAGGTTCGCGCTGTATGGAAGACTTATAAAAAACGTGTAAAACCATACTACCAAAACGTAATAAATATTGAGAAAGTGGAACGATATAGAAATATGCCTAAAGGCACAGAACTGAAACATTCTACATACCCGTTAGTTTACATTTCCAAAAATTCTCGGTAGAATGTTTACAAAGAAATGTTGGCTTACGCGCGACAGGCGACAACTACAACTGTTTAAGTGTTATTGGTTTTCATAAAAGGTGAACCAAAGTTGATAGCAGTGATTCAACGAATGGATCATTGAAAAAGTTCTATGAAATCTGTGTTCGCTTATGTTGATGTTCTTTAGAAATTCCGCCATATTTGGATTCCTGTTCGATCCGATTTACGGTTACGATGGTTTTTTAAAGATCCTCAAAATCAAATATTTATGTTTTTTTGTAACTTATCATTTAAGTCTATTGTACAAACAAGACATTTATTACACGCCACGTACGTAATAGTAATATAAAATATAATATATTTCTCTTTCTTTCGTAATTTGGTTAAAAAATGCAACATAGTGGAATGAAAGAAAAAATTCCACTACAACTTGGTGTATTATATCAAGTTTCGAATCAGTAAAAGCGAAGAATAGAATGGCGTATGCGGCGTGTAATTGTATACGTTATAAATTGCCAATCTTCGAAATAAATTGTGCCTAGAAACTTAATCAAAACGAAAACGTAATAAGAAACGCATACATCCTGAACGTACTGATTGGATCATATAAGTAATTTGGTTAAAAAATGCAACATAGTGGAATGAAAGAAAAAATTCCACTACAACATTGGTGTATTATATCAAGTTTCGAATCAGTAAAAGCGAAGAATAGAATGGCGTATGCGGCGTGTAATTGCATACGTTATAAATTGCCAATGTTCGAAATAAATTGTGCCTAGAAACTTAATCAAAACGAAAACGTAATAAGAAACGCATACATCCTGAACGTACTGATTGGATCATATATCTCTCCAATAAAACCATATATGAGTTGCTTTAACTAAAAACAGTCGCAGGCAGGCAAGCGGTTTCCAAAAGGTATGTATTTTTTTAAAAAAAATCCTAAAACGTATATTTTATAGATCTAGCTGCAACATAACAAATAGCGACATCAGATAAGTATTATTAGCAACCGTTATAACATGTAATCATTCTTTGAAATCTGATCGCTCGTCTTCGAGTTTTCTTAAGGTCAGATAAACCAATTTAATAATACTACGAATTTATTTTACCAATTTACAGGGTCACATAACTATACAATGTGCGTATTTTCTTTCACCATTATAGCAGCAGTTTCATTTTCAATTTTAACTACTAAACCCTTAAAACAGACCAATAAAGGTCCATCCTCGAACTACATGCACGCCTACACACAAAAAAAGGTTGCTTCGAAGAAAGAAGCGAGATAAACTTTCAAAATATTTGTAGCTAGTAGATTGTATTCTCTTACGCAAAGTTGGAATGGGTGGAGGATTTGTCAACCATTTGTCCTTTATTCTTTCTGTATTTAACGTTATTATCAATAGAGTTCGTAATATAAAATACGACATTAAAGACAGACAGCATATAGGCAGATAAACAAACAGATATTTAGATGGCGAGGAGAGAAAAGAAAGACGCAGATACAACGAAACGAATAAAAAACGAATAAAAATCCAATTCTGTCATTTATGACGAAGACGAAATATTATTATCTTCATATAAATACTTCCAAGATCGAAAGTATTCCAGCTTTTGATGCGACAGTTACATGTTACCAAATCGCAACGCCAGAGGAATTGTCAAGGGCAGTCGAACCATGAAGGACAGAAATTAGCGCAGAACGTGATGGTTGAACAATTATGTCACCATTATATGACGTGCATTATAATTATTGCTCTGTATGTAATGAAAATAAACGTACGTGTGTATATTTAATGAGAACTTTTACATGGCTCTAATATGTAATAAATATATTATGGTGTAAAATAATAACCAGTGTTAATAATAAAAACCAATCAATGTAATTGGTAAATTTATCAAATCAATCGCCAACACAAGGTCGTATATTTAATTCTTTTTCTTTCGTTTTCACCTTCATAAATCACCAAGCACCACTGCACCACAATTCTTTCAGCCAGCGCTAAATATTCAATGAAAATAAACTGTTTGTTGAGAACCCAACTACACACACATGCCCTAAAAGATAATTTTCTTGGCGTATTCAGCGAAAACTTGTTTAAATGTCACGAATTCCACTTTAATGATCCATCCCCTCAATCCGTCTAGAAACAATTCCCAAATACGGCTCTAGACAATTTAAAACATACGACGAAAATAATACAGGGAATGAAAAATGACTTCATATTATGTATTACGTATTACATATGAATGTCTGCACAAAAATATGTGTAGATAAAACACGTGTTTCCATCATAATACAACAAATAGGGAGACTATTTATTTTTGGTGGAGAAAATGAATAAAATTGCTGCTCGTTAAACCTACCAACCCTTTTCCTCTTGATAATAATCATTATCATCATGATCATCATCATGTGTCAAGAGAGTCATAATAATCAGCAAAAACAAAGCGTATAAATACAACTCGACAAAATATTTTTTTGGCGTTGAATTAAATAAACCAGATAGCCATCTCACTTTCTTGATGGAACATCATCATCCTCATAATAATTTTTCTTCATACTTTTAATCGTCACATAACTAACGCTTGATGGCAAGCAGACAAACATTAACTTTGCCATAATTTGGTGGACCTTTTTCCTTAATGGGACGCTACATGGCACCATCGCGCAGTTATTTTGGTGACAAGCAATTTGAATGGGAGATGTTGTGTGAGTGGCTACACATGCATACGTCAGCGTACATTTTAGAATAGAAGAAAAATTATGAAAAAACAACGTTAGAAATAGCATTTACAAAAAAAATTTAAGTGCACAGCAGCATATAAAGCCATAACGAATACTTGTAAAACAGCATCAGGGACAACAATGAAGTCTTATTTTGTTGTTGTCATTGATTTTGTCACTCATTGCCAGTTATTTACAAGTTGGTGGTCCCGCTGCCTCATTATGTTGTCACTGTTTCCTTTTAATGACGTTTTAAATAAAGTCCAGAAAAGTGCGTATCTCAGCAGAAATTTCCAGAATAATTTTCTGGCACAATGTAACCACAACTTCAACGTCAAATTTTATAAGTCTTCTGCAAGGAGAAAATGGGAAAATGTTATTTTTTATTTAAGAGCCTGGTTTTATTTCCAAATCCTAGAGTCGTCACCAGTGTAAATAATAAGACTTCATTTAGTTGTTATTGCTAAATTTGTAGAGTTCTGCGAAAAAAACACGATACATGTTGACTCCTTCTTGTTGAGCTGCCTGTGTACGCTAAGCTCCGTAAATTTACGTCTTGCCAAATGCGTACATTCATGCGCGGTGGTGGCTAATATCTCGTCGTTGTCGTTGTTGTTCTCGTGCAAAAATACAGGTGAATATTGAAGCCAACTCACACAACATAACTGGAGATTATACGTATTGTGTATGTGTGCGATGTGATGATGCCCTACCGTGAGTCTTCCATAAAAGGAAATGGCATGACAAAGAAGTTCGCAATCTCTCTAAATCAAGTACTCTATCTTGGTTACAGTGAGATATGTATAGTAAAAACCTAAATATGTATAACTACACGTATTTACTACAAAATTGACAGAGGAGCATTTATTTTGTTCTATTGTTTGTTAGCACTGGCAATGACGGTGGCTCATCATCTCCTGTGGTTAAAAATGAAGATGATAATGCAGTTGCAAAAAAAAATTTAAAAAAATAAAATTTGCATACAGTGCCTCAACAACAATAACAACTCAACTCACGCAGGTAAAATGGTGGCCATGCCACGATAACAGGTAACACAAAACTGCTTCATCTCCGAGGCGTTTGTATATGTGTGGCATTTTGGAACTTCCAAATTGGAAGCATTTACAATTTACACACTGCATTTTAAAGGACATGACATTTCATACATTGTGTGGCGACGTAACGTAAAGTAACGTTTGTTGTATTTACAGTCACAGAGCACAGAGACAAGTACAATTACGCTCATTATACATTACATTAAAAATGCGGGAGCAGAACCTACAAAAATAGTACGGCACAGAAAAAAATTCAGACAGACGGCCAGATCATCTTGCAATGTAGGATTTAAATTACACTTTTCTTGCTTGGTGTGTGGCGTGGGTGTTGTACTTGCAAAATACAATGGCATCGAGGAAAGAATACGAAATTAAGAAAGAACAACTTATACTAATATTAGTAGTAGTAGTAGTAGTAGAAAGCAATTCGCATACAAAAGTAAAATGCTGCTACATAATGTATGACCAAGATCGTAGCGTTTATAAGGAATTTAAGCATGACCACCATTTCATCCTTGTCTTTTAACCCCCTCCACATTGCTAATTTATTAAGACATTTACGCTAACAAACAAGCAAACAAGTTGGGTTATTAGGGTTTTAACGAGAAAGCTCCGATAATCTTTCAAGAAGGCAAACAATGCTCAGGTAGCAGCAGGCAAGTTGCACACTTGCACATTTCTGTAAAGTGTAGATTCATGTGTTGGTTATGTAAACGGACTTGAACATTGTCCCAGAATGCTTTAAGTTCAAATCATGTGCTCTTTATTCTTTACTTCTTCTGCTACTACTACTAACTAAGTACATGTTATATGAAGGAATGTGATTAAATTTTGCATTGCTAATCATGCACTACTTTTTTGCTGACTACAGTGACAACTGACATCTTCCTGATTAATTTAATTGTTTGTAGGACTAATGATGCTGACGAGAAGGTTCTCTATACTCTGGAGAGAAGAAAGTGTGAAATTGCGAGCGTGTGCGAGCAAAAATGATTGTTAAACCACAACGTTGTTGGCCAAAATACACATATGTATGATGACCATGACGACTGAATTATTATCTTACTCTTACACTGTTTTCGCAAAATGCAATCAGTCAGCATCAGCAGCAGTAATACAGGGTCACTATTATTATTACTGGCATGGTCATTTCATTTTTGTACAAGAATCATGCAAGCGGCCACCAGCCAAAATGTGACATCGATAAACATACTAAAGCCACTTATATCAGCTCAATACCAGAATGTAGAGTATTTTTGTTCTTCATTCATGAAGGTAGTTATAATAAAAGAGGCGAAACCAGAGAGAAATATGAGCGTTAAGGAAATGATTAGACAAATTTTATCGCTTCATCATTACAAACTTGATTGTCAAAAGCGTCCTGCTAGCTGAAAAAAATGCCGCGTCCTAATAAAATTTTCAAGAAAATGCTTATTAAAAATCTATAATTTGTTATTCAATAACACAAGGCAGCAGCCGTACGAGCATATAAAATATTTATTGTCTGAATGGATTTTCGCATTTATATTTATTGTCGTCACAAAATAATCATACTCATTTAAAACGGTGCTGCTGTGCGGAGCAGTGTGACATAACATGAACACACACACAGAGAGAGAGAGAGAGATGATAATATAGTAAGACCTTGTTGATACTTCTAAGCGAAGAAAGGTAAAAGAGTAAAATTTTAATTGTTTCTTTAATTCATAGGCAGAATAGTAATGATAATGGTAATATGTACACAATAATAATTACACAGCAGGTTAAAATTTGAAAATGTGGTTGTGTGAATCTGTGAACAAGGAGGGCTGATCATGTCGGTGATGACTCAGAAGAGAGCAGAAACATAAAAATATTAATAAGCAGTTGAGGTGATGTTTGTGTGCATATATGCATTAACTTCACTGACCTTGGCTTTTATTGGGGTAAATATGAATGCACGTTTATGAAGTAATAACAAATATACATACCTACTACAAGCAAACAAACTAACGAAAGTGAAGAAGACGACAACAACAACGACGACGAAGAATGGGTTTTCGCTTTGAGCTTTTTTCGATATCTCTCCCTTTTATAAGTTATTGTAACATGAAATGAAATAATAATAATAACAATAAAAAATAAATGATCCTATCAGCTAACAAGCAGATTATAAATTACAAAGAGGGCGTGTTCCATCATCGCAACCACCACGGCGACGATGACTATGGCATATAAGATGGTAAGACAACTACTTGAATGCGCCGAATCAACGAAAAACAGTACTTGACAGAGTGTAAAATGCATGGTCGTGATATGTATTGTGTAAACTGTAAAGTAGACGGCAAATAACTCAGTGTTGGAAAACGCAATAATGCTCTGAAAATGCATTTCTCTCTGCAGGCAAGTATTCATTGAACTACTTGACTTTGTTCAAGGCAGAATGGTATGCGAGATTGAAAAATGGTAATGCTGACCACTGACTACTGACCATTATCAATTTAATGGTCATTATTGCCCACCGCGATTTAAACTTTGCTTGTAGGAAATACCTCCTTAATAAATTAACTTACTTAACTAGTAGCTGTGCTAAATCTTTTAACCCGGGGAACGAAAACTTGACGGGAAAGTGTCGATCAGAGTGTCCTGGTTGCATTAAGTGTGATCTTATCTTACCCAATTTAGATCTATATAAACTTATCGGCGACCCGTACTTTATAAAAAAATATACTTTAATAAACTACGAAACATAGAAAAATTAAATTAATCCTGCTTACCCCTTACAATAGATCCTTTTTATTCATCCCTGCTTATAGGTATGTAGTTCGTGTAGTTTTGTCTCAAAGTTTAATAAGTACACAAAAATGAAACCGACATGAGTCACCACAAAACGAAACACACTGACCACTTGCACTCTTTCTTCTGACTGGCAATCACAAATTTCAAACCCCAAACCTACACTATCTTCAGACAAGGTTGAAATGGTCAGGAACCACAACAAAACTGAATCTTCAGATATCTTTTTCAACTGCCCTCATGTCTTGCTTGATGTGTGGACTAAAAAGGTTTTACCTTCAAAACGTATTGGCAGTTTATGCTATTTTATTACTACGAGAAACGTTTCAAGCGCAAAATCTATAACGCTTGCTTGTTCACGTCCACGCTGCAAGAGAAACGCCTCTCTGTTCCCCACACCGCACTGTTCTCACGAAGCCCCTATCAACCCAGTTTGATCTTTATGAGGATGTATTTGACTGGTCGTGAGTTTCGAGAGTTTTTTTTATCCTTTCATTTTTGGTGCATTGTTAATCCTTCTGACTTAAGTTGTGTGGTGGTGGTAAAAATGGTGGAATTTTGGGGTGAGTTCAATTTTTCAGAGGGATATTAAATATTAAGTGTTCATGAAATAGAAAGATGGATTTTAAAAACACTGATCAGCACAACCAGAAACTGTAATGTAAAGTCTGTTATATATAAAGTCTAAATATATATGTAAATATATATCAACTATCTGCTCTCGCTCCAGCGCTCCAATAGAGGAATAAACTATGATGCTTCACCGGTGGTGCTGGGGTGGCCACTACAACACTATGTCACTTACTCTACGATTCTCCTCCGGTTATAAATGATATCATCAAATTTTTATTATCCTAGGCTCGTATGATTACTACTGTTTATATTTCGTATTGCCAATACTATTTGTAGATTCTGATAACATGAGAAAATCGCCTATTATGTGACCACACAGTAGAATGTGGTACCGTAAAATTTTAATAAAGAAGAGATTCACCAAACCACACTGTTGTCATTTAAAAATCCAAACCTGCAATGATCTGCTAATGAGCCGGGATAATATTACATTGATGACTACTAGTGTTACGAGTGGTCATCCTTCCCAAGTACTAGACGAACTAGAGTTACCATCTCTAGCTGGAATAATCCAACACAAAACGTTGCGTCCTGTTCAGTGGCTCATTGAAGTACTAGTAACTAGTAAACGCTACAGCCAATAGTGGTGGCACAAATGACGCCACTTACAAAATTGTTATAATATAAATAAAACGCAACTACTACAAATAGTCGGTATAACAATTTCATCTACAGCGTCCAATCCTGTGTCGTCTTTTTTTGCTTTAGCTTTGGTCAGCAATAATGACTGCTGCCACTATTACTACCACTACTGTATATACAGCGCTAAAAGCAAGATGAATGTAAAAATGACTTTGTTAGCAGGATAACTTTACAAAAAAATGTGCTAAGATGATGACGATGATGATGTGTGTGCTAATACATATTATTCAATTTCAGCAGAGATTCATATTATCTATTTCATTCGTCTTCTCACACAACAGCAATATTATATAATTCATACCCCACACAGTCATGATGATCACTGTCGTCGTCATCAACTTGACAAGATGAGTTTTTTTCTTTCCTATTTAGAATGATGATATTTCGTGATAATATGGGTGGCTTCCAAATAGTACATCTATCTCCCGTTCTCTCTCTCTCTCTCTCATCTCTCTCAGGACAGAATAAAGAATTACTGCTACAAATAAAACTTGACAAAGAATCCTCTATTATGACAGCCTAACGCAGCATCAGCATCAATAATAATGGTCAAACAACAACAGGACTGACCAAAAAAGTAAAAATGGAGGAACAAAGTGCATACTAAATGTACCACATAATATAATGATGGTCATAATATGAGCTATTAAGAAATTCCTTAATGTTGCTTTTACAACGTCATTTTTAATCAATACGACAATGCCTGTTGAATGCAGAGTGTGTAACATTTTATTGTAAAATGAGTAAATGGGTTCAGATTCACAAGTGTCGCGCTGCGTGTGACTGTATGGTTTTTAAAAAGACTCGAAATAAAAGGAAAAAGATGTCTAGTGAAACAAAGGTTCACCTATTCACCTCCCTTCCTTCTTATTAGATCTTAATGTGGTAAATAAAGTAGTGGTAACAAATGATGAGGACGACGTTGCAGCTATGACTGTTGACTCCATACTAACTTTATATTTATGGAGCAAAATATTCTTTACTCACAGCCACCATAATAAAGATTGTCATATAATCTGCATCGTTATATGAACATCCTCATAAAATATAGCAGTACGTACTGCAAAAGTAGCGTACGCAAGTAGCTAAACTTCGATGCCGTCATATTATGTCGTTTCCGACAGGGCCAGATCGA